>BQNB010138579.1:0-17687 GCA_026074375.1 Tanacetum coccineum | reverse complement strand
TAAACGGAGATGCCGGGGTCAAAAATGGTATCTTCATTCCCGGTAGAGAGAAGATATGGAGGAGAAACGGGATACGTGAGAAAAGAAAGAAAGATCCATACAACATAAGCGAAGAGAGGAGATTGGTCAACCTCAAATGGTAAATTCACATTTGTCGTAGAAGAAACATTCTCACGAATCCCGGGGTCAATAGAAGTCAAATCTCTTGGATCGAGCTCACTCTTAAAATAAACACATTCAAGACCCGGGAGAGATATGATGTGAGCAAGTTCATCGGCGAACTCCTCATGATAAAAGTCACTCCTATCGGCAGGAGGAAACGAATTGATCGGAAGATAAAAGATGAACGAATCATATTTAGAAAGAGAAATATTAGAATGAGTAGTAGTACTGCCACTACTCTTCTTTTCAATATGATCGTCATCAAAATAGAAAGCTTCATTATTCGGAAGAGAATAATCAGAACAAGTAGTGGTACTGCCACTACTATTCTCTTCCAAATCAAAGTAGAAAGTTTCAGATTCGGGTAAAGAATTATCAAAGGTGTTAGTCTCCTCCAAGAAAAAGTAAAGAGATGTGGAGGAAGACGTGGTCACAAAATCAGAAGATGGAGTAGGATTGTCTTTTAATGCATCGATCTTAGCAATAAGAAGATTGACATTCAACAATTTTTTACGAAGAATATCATCTTTGATTGTTAAAAGAATATCATAATCAATCCCTCCAACTTCTGGGATAACAATCTCCACCACCTCTAAGATGACGAGCTCAGAATCGGGAGGTGATGCCTTGACATAATCATTGTCGTCAATAGATAAAGAATCGTCATCAATCAAAATAGAATCATCGTTAGAATCGAATAAATCCTTAAATTGATCTTTTGAAATGTTAAGAGGCGGAGAATTATCATGAAAAGGCACATCACACATCTTGTTGGGAATACCCTCAGACTCACTTGGGATTGGGATAAGGTCCTCAACACTAGACTTTATTACTTCATCTGATTCTGTTGCCGGAATAGTGTCGAGATGCTCATCCTCCATTATGAGAGAGTCAACGGTCTCCTCGGTTAGTAAAGCGGGTGTGACTGAAACACATAGAGGAAGTCTAGAAATAATAGTATCTTTCAAGGGAATAGAACTTTCCTCGTTATCGTCATCATCGTAGCAAAAGGGAATCTTCCAATATCGATGTTTATCCGCTTTGTTAGGAAAATATTGTAAACAGACTTAATACTGTTAGTATTAAAGTTAAGTCTGTTAGTTATAGTTAGTACTGATAGAAAATAGTTAGTACTGTTAGTAATAGAAGTTAAGTCTGGTAGAGCAAGTTAAGTCTGCCAGCATTAACTTAAGTCTGGCAGTATTAAAGTTAATACTGCTGGGTCAGAATGTTAAGTCTGGTTGTAATTATAGTAATAGTTATCTCTTAGCGTTAATCTAGGAAGAGATAAACATTATCTCTTAACGCGTTTAGGGTTCCTTATGTTTATAAAAGGAACGTAGAATAGCATTGTAAAGATATCAGTTGATTGAGCATTCACAATCAAATAGTAATAGTAATATCAAGTTTAGTATTTTGTTCTTGTGTTCATCTTGGTATAGATATTGATATTCCGCGTCAATATTTGTATTCACGGTTATTGTCTCTCATAGTATCTTTGGATTTATTCAAAGGACTATAAGTCGTTTAAGGCTCATTGAGATCCTGTTAATAAGGACCTACATAATCTAATAAGCTAATTATTAAAAACTAAGTGCAAACTTATAAACTATGATATATAAGCTACTCTATTGCTGAAAATGAAAACTTAACAACTATTTTAACCTACTTAAAAAGAAACTAGAAAATGACCTTAATCTGTTTTTCCCTATCTGATGCAAATGACTCAAAAGTGATTAAAACACAAAATCTTTAAATGCAGACTTCAATTCTTATTTCTACACTGATAAAACACCTAAGTAGACTTAAGTAGGTGAACTAGATTAGCTTAATTCTACTTGAGCTTAAAATGAAACTAATGAAATCTTAACTAGTCCTAATAAAACTCACTAAACCTGCACTTTTAAACCCCTTTAAATGATTTAGAACCAAAACAAAGGAACAAAAGGGTTCAAGCAGAACACCCCTTTAAAGTTCTTAGAATCCATTTAAGCTTATGCAATGCTGATTTAATGATTAAAATTCAGATACCAGATGACAATAACTTATAACTACTCTTATTCTAACACTTAGATAAGCCAGATACTAAGATCTTAAAACTAATCTAATATTTTTTGGTTTTTATGATTTTATGACAGATTATGAAACTAAGATATTAGACTAATGACTAAGCATAATAAGCAAATAACAACTATATTTAGCATTTTTAGGCAAATTAAGACAGCAAATAAGCAACTAAATAAGCAGATTTAGTAAATAAGTAAAAACATAATTAAACTTAGAAAACTTGAATTGTAAAGAGAACTTACTTATGCCTTAGCTTAACAAAGGCATTAATAGGCTCAATTGAGCTATCTACAAGCTCTGGCTTATTGTAAATAAGCCAGTATAAGTCCATATGAGCTCTTCTAAAGTAAGCTCATCTTCCAAAAGCTCAAAAATCCATTAAGCAAAGGTATTACAGCTGATTTTAAGGTTATAGTAGATTAGGTACTTATTAAAACTCAAATCCAAGCTTCTAGACTTGGATGAGCTAGAATGAGCTTATTACGAGCTTATGAAACAATAGCATACACATTTAATAGTATTAAGAGCTTATAAGTGAAAAACAGATTATAAAAAACTAAATGATGATTTTATTAAAACTTAAAATGGATTACAATGCTTTGGAAATTGAAAGTTACAAAAGTTTAAAGAGAAAAAATACATTTAAAACTAAAAATTACATAAGCTAATGAAAACTAAAAGTTTTTAGGAAAAAAGAAATGATCATGTGAGAGTGAAGGAGTCCTTTTATAGCTGCCAGCAGAAGCTTCTAGGTCCAAAGTTTGTTACACGATCCCATCAATCCTGGCTCTTCATTCCTTTAATCATTTGGTGCTCAATATCTACCGTTGGATTAGATTTTGATCACACGGATTGCCAGCGTGGCAATCCATGATGTGACACTCCTGTGCTTCTTTTATACGCCTTTTAGTGCAAAAATCTATCATTGGTGTGTTTCCCTCCTTGTACGCGTGTCATTCCCTTTTGGGAATTGACCAATGGAAGCCTTGGATGATGTATAACTCTGCCAACGTGTTCCTTAACCGAGGGTTTCACTTGAATTGTAAAGCCACGTAGCCAATTTGAATTACCCCTTTGATTTGATGGGAGGGGTAAATCAATAGCGACGATGAACAGTAGAAATGATTTTTCCCGCTTTTTTTACTTATAATGGAGGGAGTTTGACTTTCTTTGACCCGGGGTTATAACTTCGGGCTTATAAGGGTTTTGGGCCTGGGCTTTGGATTTGTTATAAGAAAGTTAACGGGTGTTAACTCTTATAATTATAAGAGTTAACACCGTTAGGGTTTGGGATTATTTTTGTAATTTTGGTTAACTTTGAGGGACTGATTTGGGAATTTTTGATTTTGTCTTTTTGTGGTTGACCACGGTTGACCATAGGTTGACTTTTGTTGACCTTGATAGTATTCTCTGGCTTTTGCACACTCAATTCTGTTCCCGTGTTCGTGATTGTCCGGTTTTGACCATTTTCTTGAGATTTTTGCAATACACGAGTCACAACAATCAAATAGTCCTACACATCCTCTGCACAAAATGAATAATATTATCAATTTCATGTTTTCTATATCGTAAATTAAAGGAAATAGCCATGGATGAAAGCAATGATCAGGTGTGACAAAAAAATACGTTTACATTTTGTTGCAGGTAGGTTATAGTGTTTGAAAAGGCTGGCTGCTGGAGCAAAGGTGGGGATGTTTGAACAAAAACCTTGGACGATGCATATGGTGCTATGCAACAGTCCACAAAGAAGTTAGATTCGGTCTCAAGTGCATTCTCACAAACAGGCAGTGGGTTGAGTCCAAATTGACGCTTATTCTTGATTCGAGGTAATCTATAAATCTAAACAAGATAGGTATTGTTAGCAAATTTATTTGTTGTCTGAATATTTTCTAGGTGAAACATTTCAATACTGAAACATGCCTCAGTTAAAGCAAATTCGTTGACCCGAGCAAAACAATGTTTTTGTAATAATATAAGCCTAAAACCTTATAATATTTTTTACCTCTCTAAGTTTTGATAATCACAAAATGTAAAAACGTTCAATGTAAAATTAAACGTAAACAAGTAATTAGTAGTAAATTTTCATTTCGACAATTTAATCACTTAAAGATATGAATAAATAAATGATTAATGCATTTTATGATCAAAGAAATTTTTATTCAACCTCGTATTTTTTATAAAATGTTACAAACATTTTTATAACTTTTACAAAACATTTTTGTATTTAAAAGAAATGTTTTATTCAAAATAAATATTTTGAATTCAAATTTTCTACTCAAAAACGGCTAGAAATATTCCAGAAAACACCTCCCCTGAAAAAGATAAAAAAAAGAGCGTCTGAGCCTGAGCGGTAGACCCATCTTAAATACAAAAGGGAGGCCCCCTTAGTGATAAGGGGGTCGGCCAGACAAAAAGGCTCCCCAGTTTGCCTATAAATACTGGATTGTTCCCTACTGATTTTCTTACCTTTTGCACTCATTCTTTTTTCTGTCTAAAATCAGTCCACACATCACCTACAATCCTTTGATCATTTAATCTTAAGCTTTTGTTTCCAAGTGATTCAAGCTCAATTCCTCAAGTGCAAAAGAAGAATACTTCTTATCATCAAGTCAAGAAGTATTATAGTTTAGTTTGTGTTGTTGTGAAGTTGTGTCATATCTTGTAATTCATTTATGTATATTGTGAAGGTGTGTAGTGTAGTTTGTGTGAATTATTAGATTGTGGTGATCATTGAAAGTATAGTTCAATCGTGTGATCAAGTAGGAAGTAGTGTTAGATGTTGTGATCACATCAGTAGGTCTTTGGTGAAGTGAAGTTGTGAAGTGAAGAAAATTTGTGAAGTGATGCAAAGTTGTGAATTGTTATGAAGTAGTGTGGTTAGTAAACCAAAGTTGTGATAGATTGGTTCTAGCTAGGATTAGAACTCGACATTTGGCTTAGTGTCAGAAATTGGTGTAAGTTTATTTGTGTACGCTTTTCTTTCCTCCTGCCTAAGAGTTTGTTGACATAGTGAAGATAACTCTCGAGTTTGGTGCTCGGGGAGTGGAGTAGGGCGAAGAGGTGCTTCGTTACCGAACCACTATAAATCCTTGTGTTGTGGTTTGATCTTTCTACTCTTATCTCTCGTCTTCCATATTTACTTGTCATTTATTTACTTACTTGTCTTGTTCATATTGTGCACATATTGAGATCACATAAAGTCTAATCTAAGTTTTTATAAACAAACTATACATTAAATCAAAAAGCGATAAACTATTCAACCCCGCTTGTAGTTTTTCACAATTGGTATCAAGAGCCAGGTCAAACAAGATTTTTAAAATAAACTTATTTTAAAACTTGAAATCGATCGTAATGGAATCGGAAAACATATTAGAAGGTGCAATCATCCAAAAGACCCACCACTATTTGAACGTGATGGATTTATTTATTGGAAAAATAGATTCGAAACTTATGTGAAATCAAAAGATCTAAATCTTTGGCATATTATTACCTATGGTGATTTTCCTCCTATTCAAAATAATCCCGAAACTAAAAAGGATGAAATTGTACCATTTGAAAAACAAAGCGATGATCTTAAAAAGAAACTTGCTAAAAATAATGAAGCTAAAATGGTAATTTATATGCTTGCACTAAAGAATACGAAAGAATTTTTATGTGTAAAACCGAAAAAGAAATTTGGGATAATTTATTAATCAAGTCAAATATAACAAAATAGATCTTCTTGTTCAATAATATGAACAATTTACGATTCCGAAAGAAGAATCGATAGATAATGTTTTTCCTAGATTTAATACTATTATTACTAGTCTAAAAGCACTTGATGAAGGTTTTTCTAGCAAGAACTATGTTATGAAATTTCTTAGGATCACATACATTCCCAAATGCGGTAAAGGTTACTGGCATGAAGAATTGAAGGATTTATCATCAATAATCGCTTGAATGAAACTTTATTGGAAACTTGAAATTTTATGAAGTGATAATAAAGAAAGATTCTGAAATCGTTAAAGGCAAAAGAGAACAAAATAGATCTTTTGCATTAAAGGCTAAAAGGGAATCTAGTGATGAAGATAGTTTGACCTCCGATAGTAAAGACGAAGAATATGCCATGACCGTGAGAGTCTTCAAGAAATTTTTAAAAAGACGAGGAAGATTCGTAAGACAACCACACGAAGAAAGAAAGTCATTCCAAAGAAATAAAGATGACAAGAATGACAAAAGTGAAAGAAAATGCTTCAAATGTGGAGATCCAAATCATCTCATCGAAGAATGCCCAAAACTATCAAGAAGCCATAATCAAAGAGCCTACGTCGGAGAATCGGAGTGATAGCGACAAAGAGGGAAAAGAAAAGACTAAGGATGAAAAATGTCTTATGGCTGAAGCATCCAATGAGGTATCTTCTAAAACTGAATTCTTTAGTGACGACCTATCATCATTAGATGAAAAAGACTTAGATAGTGAATATAATGATTATGCAAAATAGGTTTAAAAGTCATGGCTAAAAATAAATCACTAAAACTTATTAAAAATCGATTAGAAAATGAAGTTTTTGAACTAAAAGATAAACTATCTAAATTAGAAAAAGGTAAAGAAGCTATTGAAGAATGTAAATTATGTCAAGACCTTAAGTTTGAAAATGAAAAGCTTAAGGAAGAAATTTCTAAGCTTAATCAATTTAATAATAGTAGTCACTCACTTAAGAAAATAATAAGTTTTTTCAAAAACCATCCGGAGATAAATCCGGTTTAGGATTCAATTTTACCAAAGGATCAACAAGTGAGTCTAAACAAGTAAATTTCGTAAAGTCAAAAGAAATTGAACCTAAAGAAAAATTGGTAGAATCAAACTCAAGCCCAAGACCAAAATTTATACTTATAAACAATAATAAAATTCCCATTGCAAGTGACGATGAAGTAAAACGTTTTTATAAACCTTCTTTAAAACCCGGAGTCGGATTTACAGACTAAAATGAGATCTAAAATTCCTCATCCGAAAAGAACAAATAATTCTCACTCTCGGTCTAAAACACCACAACCAAAGAGAGATCAAGGTAGACAAAGTTACCCTAACACCAATCATTCAATGTGGAATTATTCACAACAACCAAACTTTTCTTCATGGGGAATATGTCCACCCTATATGTATCTGAATCATATGCAACCTATGCAAAATATGTTCGGGACTAAAAATTTTGGACCCATGAACATTTGGGACCAAGTGATTGAGTCTTACAACATTAAGTTAAGTTGTTCCATGAAAACTTTTGGAATCCAATGAGTGAATACATTCTTAAATTTTTATGACGGGATTACTAAAAGATTTCTCCTTCAAAGCGTGTTCACTTGAAGATGTTGAAGAAAACACATTGTAGGCAAAGGTACATTTTCTTTCCTAATTACTTAGAATATAGATTATGTGCAAAGTGTTAAATGACTACGTGAATATATCTACAAATAAATATTTACTAAACTAAAAGGTTATAATTTAATAAGAGTACAAGTTAAGCTTGTGAAAATAGTGTAGTCACTAGAAATGCCATTTGTTGGTTATCTAGAATTAAGAGAAATTGTTCATTATGAACTCTTCTCTGTAGTTGAATTAGGATTCTCTACATACTACTATAAAATGAAAATCTTCTATGTCCACTTGTAGCGAACTCCACGGTAGATGAAGAAAAGTGAGTTAGTGGGTAATAATTAACATAGAAGTAGGATTAGTTTTACATCTTACGCCCGGAAAGGCATGACAATCAAAACACATGGAGTGAAACAAACTCTCTCGACTACGACCTCCGCCTCGAACTACACTCCTACAATGAACTACGTCTATCGAAACCGCATATCAGCATTAGACGTCCATCTATTAGTTATCCGTCACGTATTAATCATCTCTCTTGCCTCACAAACATTCTAAATTGTGACAATTAATTATTTTATCCGAAGTAATTAATCCATTCAATTAACAAGAAGTTTATTGAAAACATCACTAAATCCCCGTTAAATCTTCTCTAGGCTTGACAACTTGATTAATTCATCCGAAATAATCAAAGTATTTTTAATTAGCGAAAGGTTAATTAAAATGTCATCAAATCTCCTCAATCATCTCTAAACCACATTCATCGTCTAAAAATTCTTGAGAAACCTAAATATTTCATCCAAATAATTATTTAAAGTTCATTTAATTAAACGTAAAGTTAATTAAATGTGTCAAGTATTTTCCTTTTAACTTCAATGTCATTCTTTTAACAACTAGATTATCCAAAATAATATTACTAGTATCTCCCGAACTTATTTTTGATAATGTAATATAGACAAAACTAGTCAAAACAATACGAAAACTAAAAAAATATTGGTCGTCAATAGGCGACCCCCTTAGCTCTAAGGGACCCGGCTTTTATTAAAAAGAGGCGGCCCTTTAACATCTAAGGGGGTCGCCACATTAATTTAGCAAACACCCATTTCTGCAGCAAAACTAATTACCAAACACCCCATTTTCGTTCTTCCCTCTCCCTACTGCCACTTAGACGAAAACACACACCCAAAACCACCAAAATTCAAACCTCCAAATTCCCATTCGATTAAAATTCGCAAGGGGCAAACACCAACAACGTGATTAACAACATCTATTGTAAGATTTTCAATACTTTTCTCTTTTGATTTCATCCAATTTTGTTCTAAATCAAAGTTGGGTATTTTCCATTTTTTTGTGTGTCCTTTATATTCTTATGATTAGAACTAGGTAATTCATAACTATCATGATTCCCGTAGTAATAGGAATTCAAAAATTTCAATAGGATTGAATCACTAAATTTTTTGTTTGGGATCGAACATTATATATATAAATAGTTCAAATTTTTTTTTTTTATTTTAGAAACTAGAAAAAAAATTACAACAAAAACTTGTACATTGTATGAGTCATGCTAGAAAACAATCATGTAATATATTACTTTCAAAGCATACATGACTCAATGTATATTTTTCGAATCAATGGGTGAAATTTTATAAAAATAAAGGGGTGTTTGGTTCATATCCTAGGATTATAGTCTAGAGTCGGAATGACCATCACTACACTTTTGTCACATGTATAGACACATAACCAACTTGTATAAGTCATCAAGGGAGGATATACAATTCCTATAGATATAATACTTAATATAATTATATATAGGAATTGTATATCTTGATGACTTATACAAGTTGGTTATGTGTCTTTACATGTGACAAAAGTGTAGTGATGGTCATTCCGACTCTAGACTATAATCCTAGGATATGAACCAAACACCCCTTTATCTTTATAAAACTTCATCCATTGATTCGAAAAATATACATTGAGTCATGTATCTTTGAAATATATACATTAATGTTTTTAGCATGAATCACAATGTAAAGATTTTTGTATTGGAGAATTTCTATAAAAAAATTGAATATATATATTATATATAATGTTCGACCCAACAAAAAATTTAGTGATTCAATCCTATTGAAATCTTTGAATTCCTATTACTACGGGAATCATGATAGTTATGAATTACATAGTTCCAATCATAAGAATATAAAGGACACACAAAAAAATGGAAAATACCTAACTTTGATTTAGAACAAAATTGGATGGAATCAAAAGAGAAAAGTATTTGAAAATCTACAATAAATGTCTTAATCACGTGTTTGTGTTTGCCCCTGCAGAATTTTAATCGAATGGGAATTTGGATGTTTGAATTTTGGTGGTTTTTGGGTGTGTGTTTTCGTCTAAGTGGCAGTAGGGAGAGGGAAGAACGAAAATGGGGTGTTTGGTAATTAGTTTTGCTGCAGAAATGGGTGTTTGGCAAAATTAAGTGGCCGACCCCCTTAGTGATAAAGGGGCCGCCCTTTTTAATAAAGCCGGTCCCCTTAGAGCTAAGGGGGCCGCCTATTTGACGACCAATATTTTTTTAGTTTTTCGATTTTGACTAGTTTTGTCAATATACAATTATCAAAATACGTCGGGAGATACTAGTAATATTATTTTGGATAATCTAGTTGTTAAAAGAATGACATTGAAGTTAAAAGGAAAATACTTGACACATTTAATTAACTTTACGTTTAATTAAATGAACTTAAATAATATTTGATGAAATATTTAGGTTTCTCAAGAATTTTAGACCGAGAAGAGGTTTAGAGATGATTGACGAAATTTGATTGACATTTTAATTAACCTTTCGCTAATTAAAAATACTTTGATTATTTCGGATGAATTAATCAAGTTGTCAAGCTGAGAGAAGATTTAACGGGGATTTAGTGATGTTTTCAATAAACTTCTTGTTAATTGAATGGATTAATTACTTCGGATAAAATAATTAATTGTCACAATTTAGAATGTTTGTGAGGCAAGAGAGATGATTAATACGTGACGATAAACTAATAGAATGGAGTCAAGGCTTGATAAGACGGTTTCGATAGACGTAGTTCATTGTAGACGTGTAGTCGAGGCGGACGTCGTAGTCGAAATGAGTTTGTTTCATCCATAGTGTTTTGATGTCATGCCTTTCCGGCGTAAGATGTAAAACTAATCCTACTTCTATGTTAATTATTACCCACTAACTCACTTTTCTTCATCTACGTGAGTTCGCTACAAGTGGACATAGAAGATTTTCATTTTATAGTAGTATGTAGAGAATCCTAATTCAACTACAGAGAAGAGTTCATAATGAACAATTTCTCTTAATTCTAGATAACCAACAAATGGCATTTCTAGTGACTACACTATTTTCACAAGCTTAACTTTACTCTATTAATTATAACCTTTTAGTTTAGTAAATATTATTTGTAGCATAATATCACGTAGTCATTTAACACTTTGCACATAATCTATATTCTAAGTAATTAGGAAAGAAAACGTACCTTTACTTTCAATGTGTTTTCTTCAACATCTTCAAGTGAACACGCTTTGAAGGAGAAGTCTTTTGGTAATCCCGTCATAACATTTGAGAATGTATTCACTCGTTGGATTCCAAAAAGTGTTCATGAACAACTTAACTTAAATGTTGTAACGACTCAACCACTTGGTCCCCAATGTCTCATGGGTCCAAAATTTTTAGTCCCGAACATATTTTGCATAGGTTGCATATGATTCAGATACATATAGGGTGGACATATTCCCCATGAAGAAAAGTTTAGTTGTTGTGAATAATTCCACATTGAATGATTGGTGTTAGGGTAACTTTGTCTACCTTGATCTCTCTTTGATTGTGGTGTTTTAGACCGAGAGTGAGAATTATTTGTTCTTTTCGGATGAGGAATTTTAGATCTCATTTTAGGTTTAGTAAATCGCCCACCGTTTTATAGAAGGTTTTATAAAAATGTTTTTTACTTCATGTCACATTGCAAATGAGGAATTTATTATTGTTTATAGTATCAATTTTGTCTTCGGCTTGAGTTTGATTCTACTAATTTTTCTTTAGGTTCAATTTCTTTTGACTTTACGAAATTTACTTGTTTAGACTCACTTGTTGATCCTTTGGTAAAATTGAATCCTAAACCGGATTTATCTCCGAATGGTTTTTGAAAACTTATTATTTTCTTAAGTGAGTGACTACTATTATTAAATTGATTAAGCTTAGAAATTTCTTTCCTTAAGCTTTTCATTTTCAAACTTAAGGTCTTGACATAACTTACATTCTTCAATAGCTTCTTTACCCTTTCTAATTTAGATAGTTTATCTTTTAGTTCAAAAACTTCATTTTCTAATCGATTTTTAATAAGTTTTAGTGATTTATTTTTAGCCATGACTTTTGAACCTATTTTGCATAATCAATTATATTCACTATCTAAGTCTTTTTCATCTAATGATGACAGGTCGTCACTAAAGAATTCAGTTTTAGAAGATACCTCATTGGATGCTTCAGCCATAAGACATTTTTCATCCTTAGTCTTTTCTTTTCCCTCTTTGTCGCTATCACTCCGATTCTCCGACGTAGGCTCTTTGATTATGGCTTCTTGATAGTTTTGGGCATTCTTCGATGAGATGATTTGGATCTCCACATTTGAAGCATTTTCTTTCACTTTTGTCATTCTTGTCATCTTTATTTCTTTGGAATGACTTTCTTTCTTCGTGTGGTTGTCTTACGAATCTTCCTCGTCTTTTTAAAAATTTCTTGAAGACTCTCACGGTCATGGCATATTCTTCGTCTTTACTATCGCGAAGGTCCAAACTAGTCCGTCATCACTAGAATTCCCTTTTACCATAAGCAAAAGATCTATTTGTTCTCTTTGCCTTTAAACGATTCAGAATCTTTCTTTAGTTATCACTTCATCAAATTTCAAGTTTCCAATAAGTTCATCAAGCGATATTGATGTTAAATCCTTCAAATCTTCAATAGCCGTAACCTTTACACGCCATTTGGGATGAAGTGCCCTAAGAAATTTCATAACATAGTTCTTGCTAGAAAAACCTTCATCAAGTGCTTTTAGACTAGTAATAATAGTATTAAATCTAGGAAAAACATTATCTATCGATTCTTCTTTCGGAATCGTAAATTGTTCATATTATTGAACAAGAAGATCTATTTTGTTATATTTGACTTGATTAATAAATTATCCCAAATTTCTTTTTCGGTTTTACACATAAAAATTCTTTCGTATTCTTTACGTGGCAAAGCATTATAAATTACCATTTTAGCTTCATTATTTTTAGCAAGTTTCTTTTTAAGATCATCGCTTTGTTTTTCAAATGGTACAATTTCATCCTTTTTAGTTTCGGATTATTTTGAATAGGAGGAAAATCACCATAGGTAATAATATGCCAAAGATCTAGATCTTTTGATTTCACATAAATCGAGAACGATGAATTTATCCTTTTAGTGTTTCTTGTTACGTGATCCTTAAAGTTATGATTTAAAAAAAATAAAAAAGAAAAAAAAGAAAAAAAAATAATAATAAAATGCATATATATATATAAAAAATGGTAAAACGGGGGCTTTTCAAAACTAGTGATTTCTTAATCCCCTTAGATGAACACTTAGCTACTTTTCGAGGTAATTAGTCTAAGGGGGTTAAAATTTTTGGTTTTCTATGTGAGTATTTATAACATTGCGTGAGGACACGGCAATAGCATAGTATGGGGGACTTTTGATATATGTTTAATCACATATCAATTTTCTTTATTAAAACGAGCTTAAATGACAAAAAACAAATAGAAAAAACATTGTATTTGTCTGTTTTGTTAATTGTGTTGTGCATGTAACGGATATTCACAAAAGGACAAAAATATTGCCAAATGGACACAAACGAGCCAGAGATTGGAAGAGCATGAGAAAATGAAGCCGAGGACGTATTCATCTTTACTGGGCCAACCCGTACCCGTTTTGTGGGACGGGCCAGCCCATAAATACTTTTATTTTACTAATATTAGTCCAAAATCCAAATCCATTGCATAATTAGTCCAAAATGGCCCAAGTAATAAACTAAGCCCAAACCAAAAGAAACCGGGTCCAAGTCAAGGTAATAACACTTGGTCAAATTTACTGTTCATCTTCCCTCCTTCTTTCATTTTCACACTACAACAGGGTAAAGTACGGTTTAAACCCTTCTCCACACGCTCCTACATCTTCTAGAAGGCTTATGTGGCAAGTTAAGTGCGTCATTGTCTGACACCTTGGCAATCCCAAGGTGTCCTGTTGGCTAATGAGACGTGGAGGATGATCCAGGGGTGCAAAACGATGGATGGGAGTTTGTTACAATTCAAGGGTCACGATTGGACGCTCCAAGGCCTAGAAGCTTCTCTCAGCTGCTATAAATAGTAGCAAGAATTCACACAGAATATATCTAGAGTAGGAGTTGTAGTGTAGTTTTAGCTTAATTTCCAGCTTATTGTATTTTTATTAATGTAATTTTGTTTTCATAGCTTGTAATCTCTTTTCAATTAATAAAAGTTGAGTTTCATTTTAAATTTCGTATTGAATCATTGTTTTACTTTTATGCAAATAAGGTTTAAATGTATTTAGAAGTAACCTAATAAGCTCAATAAGCTCTTAATTACCTAATAAGCTATTACTTATTCAGTTAAGCCATCTTATAGCTTAACTGAATAAGTTGTTTCACTAAAATTACCTTTCAAAAGTCATCATAAGCTAAGAATGGAAGATAAGCCAGAAATGGAAGGGCTTATAAGACTATACCAGCTTATGCAAATAAGCTGGAGCTTGTAGATTGAGCTCTTAAAAGCAGTTTAAGTCCTTGTTTTGAGCAAATGATAAGGTATGATCTCTTTTACTTTTTAGCTTAATTTCTTTTGTAGCTTATCCAACTGCTTATTCTGTGCTTATAACTATTGCTTATGTGCTTATTTTATCTTATAGTAACTTAATGTGTCTAGTTTATAGTTTAGAATAGCTTGATTTGAGTTTTTATGTAAACTGTCCATTTAGAGTTAAAAATAGAAGTTAGTACCGCTCTATAGTTTAGCTTATGGTAAAATTCTTATTCTTCTTAGGATTTAGCTTATTTGTCCTTATTAATCTTAGAACTTAATCTGTTTTCATATTTTGAAGCTTATTAAGGTCTGTCTTAGCTTTAAATTAGTTTTTCAAGTCTTAAAGGGGTGTTTGGGTTAAGGACTTAAATAAGGTGAAATGATGTATAATCTATTTTTGGTACTCAAATTAGTTTTCATAAGCTTTTATTTAGTCTAAATTCTTGTTCTAATAAGTTTAGAACAAGTTTTGTTAAGTTTGGTGGTTTATTTCATCAAAAAGTCATATTTGTTAGTCCAAAGGATTTTCAAACTCCTAATTTGTGTGATTATTCTTAAAGTGTGGTTTTAATGCCCAAATTTAGTTCCATTGGCATCAATTTACATCTGTTTTGAGTTATTTTACTTTAGGATAGCCTTTTAAACATTTTAGTCCAAATATCAGTCAAAGTTTATGACATGTTCTTAAAAGTTTGATATTGCAGATTAAATTGTGGTTAGAATCTAGCTAGATTTTGATTAATTTTGATTGAATTTAGCTTATTGAGGAATGTTTTCAATCTATTTCTAGTTTTTCAGTTTGTTAAAATAGTTTTTGAGTCTTAAAGTTAAGCTGCAAGTGGTCATTTTACTCAAACAGTCAAGAAAACAAGTAGTGTAAACTTTCCTTTTCATTTTACTTTTCTAGCTTATTTCCTAAACTTATTTGCTTAAATCTAGCTTATTAGAGTTATTAGAGTCTAGGTCTCAATTTGTTTTCAGTTTTCAGCTTATTTCTAGTACTTATTAGTCCTAATTCTAAGCTGCAAACTTTGTCAAAGTCCTTTAAAAGTTTTTTTGAGTCAAATGTCTTATTACTTTTAAATGCTTTTCAGCTTATTTGATCTGCTTATTTTTGGTCTTTAGTGCTTATTAAGTCTAGGTTTAGGTCTGTTCTCAGCTTATTGGTCATCTAATTGCTTATTGAGTCCTAAATAAGCTAGCAGATTTAACTAAGTGTCTTGTTTTAACTAAATGTCATCATGTCTTAAATTAGCCCAACTGTGACTTTAGTTTAATCTTTTCCAGCTTATTAATTAGTTCTAGACTTAAGTCCTTAATTAAATTTGCTTATTTCTACTTAATCTTTAACTTTTTCAAAAATAAAAATAAAAAAATGTTTTACAAAAAAGGACAGTCACAGGACTCGAACCTGTGACCTCCCCCTCAACACACAAACGCCTTACCAGTTTGCCCTTAGGTCTTTTTGGTCATAGTCTTGTTTCCTTTAAATCTTATACTAGTTTAGGTTTAAGCTTATTTAGCTTATTGATTTTTAACTGCTTATTGGTAGTAGCTTTTTAATCCGTTTTACTTTGTAAACCTCAAAAATAGTATCTAGTATTTTTAGTAATTTTCTCATAATTTTAGGATTAAGTTTGGTATTTTTAATATAATTTTTAGTTTCGTTGTGTTATAAAATTCATTTTAAATAGTTTAAAAATAAAAAAATATTTTCTGTCATTTAAAAAATAGTTTTATGCATTTTAGTTTAAGAAATTTGCATTTTGAGTTTTAAGAGTTTTATTTTGTCTTATTTGGTTAATTAGTTTGTTTTAAATTGTTAATTGCTTTAAATGTCGTTAGGATTTTTAAATTGCCTTTATTCCTAGATTAACGTGCCATTATGTGCTTTCCCTTTGCTTTATTAGATTTAGAAACCAAAATCCAAAATTTCGATTATTCAAGCACCCGATCACGAACCGAAACTAGATTTTCAATATTCATGGTTCGTTGGGAAAACGACTCGGGAACGATTTGAACTTTATCCTTTCCTAAGGGTAATTTTCTCATCAATACTTTTCGGAAATATATTTTATTAGTGATTAGCTTATTACTTTTCCGTAAGAGTAATTTGCCAATTTGCTTATACTATATATATTATACTATAAAACGAGAGAACTAGTACACCAATTTGCTGACTTGAGTGGAACTCATGTTAACCAAACGAAATATCGTAGCATGGTCGGGGCACTCATGTACTTAACAGCAAGTAGATCGGTTATTGTACATGCAACATGTTATTGTGCTCGTTATCAAGCGAGGCCAACTGAAAAGCACCTCCGGGAGGTTAAACAGATCTTTCGGTACCTTAAAAATACCATCAACATGGGACTCTGGTATCCGAAGGACACCGGCTTTAATCTAACTGCTTTTTCAGATTCAGATCATGCAGGTTGTCTTGATACACGTAAAAGCACATCTGGTGATATACCATTTCTAGGTGGTGATAAGCTAGTTAGTTGGTCGTCAAATGTAGGTCCTTATCAACAGGATCTCAATGAGCCTTAAACGACTTATAGTCCTTTGAATAAATCCAAAGATACTATGAGAGACAATAACTGTGAATACAAATATTGACGCGGAATATCAATATCTATACCAAGATGAACACAAGAACAAAATACTAAACTTGCTATTACTATTACTATTTGATTGTAAACTCTCAATCAACTCATACCTATTCAATACTATACTACGTTCCTTTTATAAACTTAAGGAACCCTAAACGCGTTAAGAGATAATGCTTATCTCTTCCTAGATTAACGCTAATTGATAACTATTACTATAATTACAAACAGACTTAACTGTTTGACCAAACAGTATTAACTTTAATACTGTCACACTTAAGTTAATGCTGGCAGACTTAACTTGCTCTACCAGACTTAACTTCTATACTAACAGTACTAACTCTTTTTATCAGTACTAACTATAACTAACAGACTTAACTTTAATACTAACAGTATTAAGTCTGTTTACAATATTTTCCTAACAGGATAAAATATAAACCCTAATGGACCTTTTAAAACCTTTCGGGTTAAGGTTATTGGGCTAACGAGCCCAATAAGCCCAAATAAGCTTATCCAAGCTTATTATTAATCTCAACAGCTTCATTTATGTAACACCCCCAAAAATCACAACGCATCGGAATACCACTTGGGGTGCTACTTCATAATACACAGCGCTAGATACAAGA
>BQNB010138578.1:0-17687 GCA_026074375.1 Tanacetum coccineum | reverse complement strand
TGTGAACAATGTCGGTTCAAGTCACGGCTCCATAGTGCACTTAAACCAACCCCCTCCCTGAAGGCGATCGTCGGCTCGACGGCTTCGCAACAGTGCGGAATCACCACTTCACTTGGACAAATGTTATATAGCATAATTAGTTTTAATTATAACCATATCATCAAGTTTTTTTTGCTTTTTACAGTTTCTTATAGTAATGTATGTGTCAATAATTTAATATTATTTCTTCATTACTTAAAACTTAATTGTATATGTTTAAAATAATTTATTTTAGAAAAACAAAAAGCATTAAATGTGGTGATGTGAAAAATCAAGCTATTTGAACCCTACTGGGTGCCATATCATTTCAACAACACCTCAAAATACCCTCTTCATCACAACACATCATAACTTAGCCACTTGGGCCTCACCCACTTACAATTTTTTCTCATTTTTCCGAACAAACTAAATTCAATTTATTTAAATAAGAATACAATACAAAAATAAAAATACAATACGAAACTAAAATACGTACGGAAAAAAATACGACAAATAAAAAACACACGACAAATAAAAAACATTCGACAAATAAAAAACAAAAATAATACCCGGTCACTCTTGATTATATTTTTCCATTATCTTTTCTTATTTCTTTCGGATAATGGCGGCTTTGTGTTCCGACAACCCATCGGTATCAATCATGAGAAACTTTAATTCTTTACATTCCATGTATGCCAGTTCTTTCGCTTTCTTCGCCTCGTATGCAGATTCGGATGCTTGAATTTTGCGTCTAGAATCCTTAGATAAAGACTTTGATAAAGACTCCGAATGACTTGCCATGCTGCTCTCCATCGTTTCTGATTTGTTTTTTTTGCGATTCAAGGTTTGCCGATGGGAGGAGGTCTCTCAAGGGCCGAATAGTTCGGTGTGATCATCTGTATCAAGGGGGTCCGGTGCGTCCTATTCGGGGTGTTTTTTTAAGACACGTTACACGTGTTCTAGCAAAAACTTTCTCCCCTTTGACTGGGCACTAAAATTGGTCTCTGCAGTCTTGATATGTGTTATGCCATTTATTAACCCATTTCACAATAAGAAAGAAAGAAATAAAGATGGAGAATTATAGAGAGAGAAAGAGATGTTTAAAGAGAATGTAGAGAGAAAAGTAGGTTGATTAGATTGGGAGGAAGGAGGAAAATGATCCATCAACACCTTCTCCACATGAGGATAGGGGTTCTTATAGTTTCCATACCCATACTAGGCGTATGGGCTTCTACACGGGCCAGACTCGGCTTTGGTTGGGCTTAGGGCCCACAACCTATACAATATTAGCTTACATCTTGAGCCCGAGTCCGCTACTTAGCGTATTACATTATTATAAAGTAACAAAAGACATAATAACGAGACCTAAACTAGAATGACTGTGACTTTCTTGTTCGTCTTAATATTTTAAGGCTAACAATCTCCCCCAATGGAGGGGTCATTGACATTATAATATCTTTGAACTCTTGTTGCCTTGGTCTTTGTCTTGAACTTTGTTATAGTAGATATGTTCCTTCATGCTTTGTGATCTTTGATCTTGAGCCTTTATCTTTTGACTTTCTGTTTCGAGATCTTTAAATCTTGCATCATCTTGTGCCGACCAACAGGCTCATATGTTTCTTGAAAGCTATCAATATCCTCTTTTACATCATTATTTGAAGTGGTGGTCATGACTTGATCCACTTGTTAATCATATGCTTGATGTCTTTAACGATGTTCTTGATGATCAGAGTTGTGGAAGATTATATTTGTTAGAACTAAGCTTTCATCTTTAATATTTGAATATTTGAAGATTGAATATGTGCATGTGGCTATGAATGTGACGGTGCTAGAATGAGGTAGTTATGCCATCGTCAGTACCTGCATTTATAGGGGTTAAGAATAAAAAAACATTTATAGATGAATCATGTCTTTGTCATTTGTAGAAGTTCGGCAACTTTAATCTCCGGTTCCGTGAGGATCATTTTATAGTATAAATAGTGTACTTGTGATCATGTATATTCATTAAAAGAACCTCCATGACAGGATTTCCAGTTGTAAGTGTAATATCTTCTAAAACATATATATTAGATTCACCATACTTGCTAGTATCTCTTTACCGGACACCTCAAAGAAGGCTTCCTTACTAATAGTATTGCTACTAATAGAACGGTAAGAGTGAATCAGTTAGTTACTATCTTACTGATTGTGTCGTCAATTCACATATACTGGATCACATTAGATTTCTAGTTAACACAAGCTTGATTCATATAGAATCGCATAAGTCACCTATCGCAGTGCTGTTTGATGTTGACACTAGAAGGATTTCCATTCATCACTATGAAATACTAAAGAGTATCACTCTAAATGTTGTGGCAAGATCACAAGGATAATGCGTATGACTCTTTGTTATCGCTTGTGTTCTAGATGTTGAACAACAAGTGTTTTACATGAACTTTTTCCTAATGATATTTATATAATTGATCTCTCTTGGCTCTAGACTCGATAAGTGCACTTTGGTTTTAGTGATTGGAGGCTGGAGTTAACTGCCACCTTTTTAGTATCAACAATCTTGGGGTGAGATGTCAACAGATAATATGTGTATCTATGTGACAAATGAGACAAGTATCTTTTGAGAGAAACTTAAATGGCTGGGAAGGGTTATGCATTGCATCATAGGGTCTATGATGACTTTCTTCAATACCAGACATCATCTTTGTGATTCTGATAGATTATGTATTGACCTGGTTGTTGTCTAAGTTGTGTTGAGGGTTTCTTTCTTTTCACCCTTTATCCATACATTTCTTTTTCATTCTTCAACCCCTTCAATGTTTACCAAGACGTCATTACTATCACCATGTTGTGATTTTTTCAGTGATAACTCATGTCTTAGTCAACATTTTCCCTTTACTCATTCATCTCCAAATCATACCTAAGGACTATTATTTCTAACTATGGAGTGTCCTTGGGTATATCCCTCTGGTTCTGGTTAGACCATAGGACTTATACATAACCTTAACCACCTTATGAATTCATCGACGTCGTGAGTTAATTGGTTGTTGGGTATAGAGATTGAAACCATAAAACCTTTGAAAAGATATCAAAGTGTTTGATATAAATCAAAACGTTTAACACTTTGAGAGTTTTATTCTTTTGAAATGCTTCCCTTACACATGTGCATCGATATTCAAAATTATTTCGCACATGGAGGACAGAGTTGCACACTTAGAGTCTTAAAGATCACATTTTCTTGATTACATTTGATCCCTTTATCAAATATAATAAATCTTTTAGTATTTTAGATACCAATTGATTAAAATAAAAAAATTTGAAAAATGTGTGGGGAGGAAAATGTATATATAGCATGAATTTGGAACATTTTCTGATTGCTCACCTTCAACAATATATGTGTGATACCACTTAATAAAAATTTGACAACACAAGTATAAAATGATATGACACCACAAATATATTGAGGATGGGAGTTACGATGCCTTTGTTGAAACACACATAGTATAAGTACTAGTATGTTAAACAGTTCATCAGTGGACGTTATCCGAAGATAAACGCAAGAGTATGTGAACATACCCGAGTGTATAGT
Source organism: Tanacetum coccineum (assembly GCA_026074375.1). Taxonomy (NCBI): domain Eukaryota; kingdom Viridiplantae; phylum Streptophyta; class Magnoliopsida; order Asterales; family Asteraceae; genus Tanacetum; species Tanacetum coccineum. The sequence goes on along the minus strand of BQNB010138578.1, from coordinate 14,089 downwards.
GGTTCTAGAAAAAGGAGCACACAATTTTTAAATGACATTTTAAAGTTCTTTGAAAAACTAGTGTCATCTTGACAATAATCCTCATCCTCTTGCTATTTCTCCTCATAGCTCGGTGGTGCATAGGCTCCCTGTAATGGTACTCCATAGTGTCCAGCCATAAACTCGAAAACTCTTGCATATCTATTAGTATGGTATAGTTGTCTGCGGGCCATCCTCTCTAACTCCCTTGACGAATCTCTAGGCGACCCATCCTGTCATATAAATCACCAATATTCAGGCGCAAGCATCTAGGCATAGCAACTCGTGGAACACCGGGTGCTGGGTCCTCAACAATCAATCTCGCATTAGAGCCGAACAACCCTTTAAGGGTGATAGCATCCAAAGACCTACTAAAAGTCTGGGCACTCATCCCACTTAGCACCTCATCAGTCAACAAACCTATTCTTATTGCAATCCTCATGATAAAATGCCCACAACAGATCATACTATCTCTTTGGCTTCCGACTCCCTTCTTATTGAGCCATCTTGCAATGACATATATTCTAACTTCAGTTTAAAAAGTATTTGGAGTTAATGCACATCAATGTTTTGAAAGCCGGCTCGATCCGGCCGGTTGAACCGATTCCGGTCGAAAAAATGGGTCAAATTAAACCGAGTTTCATATTTTTGAAACCCGGTTAGACCCGCCGGGTTTGGAGTGACCCGGGTCAACCCGTTCTCGAGACCCGGCCGGGTTTTGGTTTTTTCATTTTTTTTATGTTAATTGTATATTTTTGCGACGTAATTTTACTTTTACATGTTATATTTGTTAATAAATAGTTTTTATGCTCAATATATGGAATATTTCATGATTTATATATATACTTTTTTTTTCTAATCATTGCAGTTATTTTTTATTGACCGGGTTGACCCGGTGGTCCAACCGGTTGAACCGGTAACCTGGTGACCCGGTGACTCGACGTCTCGACCGGGTCGATTAAAGACCCGGTTTTCAAAACATTGATGCACATGCTATAACTTTTTAAAAAATATACTAATGTTTTAATGACATCAACTGCTGCATACATGAATTATACATTCTAATAATTAGAGGCGTATTCGTGAATAGCGACAAAGATTTATAGCAGGCAAATAATTATATTAGATATATCGTGGTTTAATGATTCATGTAACTCTAGCAATTTACACTGGCAACTCATCATCATCCGAGATGACAACACTATTAAACATAATTTTTTTGTTTTAAACCGTGTATGTCTGAGTTTTTGTTTGTCTAACTTTCCATTAGTAAAACGCGTGTTTCTAATTTTTCATCTATTAGTTTTCAATTGTAAATTTGAAAGGGGCAATTTTATATTTCCTCTTATTTAAAATGAAATTTTCATATATACTTAAACATGCTTTAAAAATATTGTACAATATGCATTCATGGGTTGCACTTTGGGTATATATGAAATTAATGTTCAAAGTAGGGTGATATATGAAATTAATCCAATTTGAAAAGCTGTATACTTTGGCTGTATTAGTTTTTTTTCTTTGTTTTCGTTTCAATTATTTCAAAGTATTTCAAACTATTAAGCGGTTAGATTAGACAATTCATCTTACTCTTTTTTTAAGCATTTCTTATTTTGAAAGTTTTTCGGACTATGTTTTTAATTTATTAATTTCCATTTTTAATTTGGAAATGTTGTCGAACCGTGTGTTTTGAAAGGCATCTATCTTACTAAAAGATTCAGCCCTTAAATTTATTGGGGCTGTATATTTAAATGATTTGTATTACCCACACAGCCATATGTACAAAACCCTGCTGCCTACAAACAAGACTCCTATGGTTCGACATTCATTATGCAGTTACACTTATTCATCATACTTAATGCACTAAACCTAAACTCAAAACCCTTCATCTCTCCATCCATTTGACAAGTATCACAGTTAATGACACCGCTTCATCTCCAAACAATAAACATCCTTCTCGAGTGTTCAATGCAATGATTATTTGCGGTTATAAGTGACGGGGAAGGGATATCAAAGAAGACAGGGTAAACCTTCAGCGCAGCAATCGAAGGTTTAATCAGTACTCATGCTGTAGATGGTATCCTATATTTTGAATAGCTTTTTATAATTCTTTTCTTTGATTGGTGTTGTCACTTAATAATATGTTGTTTTTTGTTTGGAAGGATATCTAAAATTGGGATTCAAATTTGCAAATATACGGAGTTTAATTTGCAGGTACTAGGTACTGTAGTTTCATATATTTGTATGCATCATGTCTTTTTTGGTTAATTTTTAGAGTATTGTATTGGGTTTTCGTTTGTTGATGATTTCTGAGGGTATGAAAATAAAAACAAAATAAAAAAGATTACTTATGAACAGTAGGTTATGCATAGAAATTATAAGAGCGTTTCGAATACGTTGTTATGCAAGAGGTTTTATGTAATATATAATAGGTTTATGCATAAAGAATTATAAGATTAATTATGAACAATAAGTTATGCAATTAAGTTATAAGATGAAATGATTAGGTGGAAATTGTATCTAATGAACATGATTGTGGATTCCGTGCTGTGATGTTTGGGAATTCTACGACACATACATTATTTTTGATACTGAATTGTCGTTTGATAAGTTTGTGTCGTGTTTAGTTGTTGCAAGTTTTGTTATCTACAAACTACTGTTTTGTTTAGGTAGCTACTATATTTAAAAATTTGATAAGTATGTTGTGATACATGATGTAATAGGTATAGTCCTTAAGTATGGAAGCAACTAAGTATGCATACGCATAGAAGAAAGATCTACGTTACGAAAAGGAGCGAGCGCATCCCAAGTCGACAAACCAGGTATGCACTTTGCCTTTCTTTTCATTCTTGATGCTATAACACAACTTGGAATTTATTAACTTACTCCTTCTTATAGGTTCCACACAGCTTGAAATTCTAGGTCGTTTATACATGTTCGTTCAGCAAGCACTTGACCTTGACAAGCAGCTGCTGCAGACGAGTAATACGCCAGAGGATTTGAGATCAGAATTGAAGGATGTTAACCTCATCATTGCCGATTTTACCTAATCCTGTATTCTATCTGAATTTTTGCCATCTAATTGGAAATAGTATGCTCCATGCCTTATTATTCATAGTTCAACTTTATAAAACAAACTTATAAGACCTTCACTTACCCTTATTTATTACAATAGAATGTTGCTAGAGACTCAAGGGGTTTCAAATGTTTGTTGTATATGCAAGTTCTTATTGCACCATAAAGTGGTTATGTCTGTCTCTCCTATGTATATTATTTTACGCGTATGAGTCAACGCATTGATGGTAACTTGGTATGTTTTTCTCTTTCAGTGAACCCATGTATTCAATACGTTCAGTTGGATGAATGAGGGATGAAAGCCTGGCTGAAGTTTAAACAGAAGGATGTAGTAGCTAAAATTGTATGTATAAGATTTTCATATCTCTCTCTCTCTTTAAGCTTCATGTATGTACTAATGTACACCTACATCCACGGTCCTGCACACACACATATAGATAAACGTATTTCATGCATGTGACAGACTGCACATGATGGCATAATGTATCAAATTGATAAGAAAATAATAACCCGACTCAGCAAGGGACTTGCTCTCTTCTGCTTGCTATTCAGGCCTTCAACAAGTCGTATCAGATGGTATGATTACATTCCACCTGCTTTCCACTTATACTACTGTGTCTGTCGTTAACCCTTTTTCTTTTAAACACATTTTATGTTGTCAGTATGTTAACAAGGACAGAAATGAGAGCATTCAATCGGCTCAATTCATGAAGTGCTATTACCATAAACTACGTGTTCTTACAAACGACACGTTGAAATTTGTAGACACACCTGTTTGCTAAAAAATGTAATCCCAAACACCCCTAAATAAAATTTTAAAGCTGATAATACATTTTTGTGTATACCCATGTTGCATTCAGGAGGGACAAACTTTCCTGTGGCACTAGACAGGCAAGATGGGGTGACAGCAAAGCTGTAAACAGAATACCCGAGCCTTGATACATCTATCAGGTAACATTCAATCGGCTCAATTCGTGAAGTGCTATTACCATAAACTACGTGTTCTTACAAACGGCACGTTAAAATTTGTAGACACACCTGTTTGCTAAAAAATGTAATCCCAAACACCCCTAAATAAATTTTTAAAGTTGATAATACATTTTTGTGTATACCCATGTTGCATTTAGGAGGGACAAACTGACCTGTGGCACTAGACAGGCAAGACGGGGTGACAGCAAAGCTGAAAACAGAAAACCAGAGCCTTGATACATCTATCAGGTAGCATTGTTTAATTTCGAACTTGAAAATAATGATGTGTATCTATATTATCAAGTAATCGCAATGCATTATGTTCAATTTCAGGATCATGTACCTAAATAAGGTGACCAACGAATGGATAAAAAATGTCCCTCCTAAAACCTTGAAAGCTGGAAGGTATCTCAAAGAAAAGCCGATTATCTTTTTAAGTTGAGGTCTGTACCACGAAAGATCAGTAAGTTGAGATTCGATTTACACACATATCCCTTGCTCCTCTTACTACGTTTGATTTGCAGCCATTAATCCTGTCACTGAAAAGTTGTAAAGGATTCAAACACTCATAATTTCATCTCACAAATGGCTTAGGTGTCAGGCCTACAGAACAAAGGTATTGTTTTCATTATCTTATACTTTCTGCTATTGTTGCAAGTAAATAGTTTTAGGCACATGCATCACACTGAATCATACCCGTACACTTAGCTAAATTTTGTGAAATAATTTTTCAGAACGGATTCTTGAATTATGTGTGTACGTGTGTGTGTATCTTTATGCTCATAAACATATTTCGTATTAGCAAACATAATGAGTTCTGCTTAGAAAGATGCTACGCCGAGTTGGTATTTCAACATATATATCTGATATTATGCATTTTTGTAGCTTTTGCAGGTATATGATGTAGAGATTATAGTACGCACACGTTTCTTACCTGAGTGCAATGTCACCAGGTTCAACGCTTTTGATTGATATAAGGTACATTGGTTATACATGTTGATATGCCCTCCGGCAAATATAAAACATGATAAATCAGAATTCCATTTCCTAAGAAATTTCACTTAAGAGGAGTATTTGCGTCGAGCATCATCAACAAATGTCTGCTGTAATCTTATATTTGAAGTGCTTCTCTAAAAAGAAACCTAGATGCAAAGGCTCTAATGTTAGCCATAAACCGATCGCCAATCGTCTTCACAAGGTATTTGTTTGTATATAGCATTTTTAATACGCTAAATTGTCATTGATTTCTATTTAGCAGGTTTGATAATTTTTTAACAGTACATAATTAGTTTATGTATTCAAGTTGAGTTGAATTCTGTATTTGAATATCGTATATTGAAATGTTGTTAAGAGTTTCGTTATAGGGGGTTGGTGTGGTGTGGAATGGGCAACTCAACCATGTGGTGGAGAAAGCGAGAGAGAACCATCATGACGGTACACATAACGGTCGAACAATACATTCTGTAGTTTTAAAAATACATACATAATGAGCAATAACATGTATCTAATACACAAGATACAATTTACCATAGCCAACTAAGCTATCGATACCCAAACGACCGCTTCATACAATGAGCAACCCTTCACATCAATCTCGAATACTGGCATACTGTTACCTTGACAATAACCCATCATACCAAGGCATCAACATTTCCAAAATCATTAACCAAGTATCCATTATACGTGCATCATGCGAAAAGCAAGCTGATACAACCCGTGTGCATCGCACGGGTCTGCATGCCTTGTCATTTCTTAGTTTTCATTTTAAAGTATTTCAACCTATTAAAGAGGGTAGAACAGACAAATGACTTTACTCTTTTTTAAGCATCATTAAGTTTTAAGAAATAAGATCATGCTTCATAAGTAGTAAAGATAATTTCTGATTTAATATGGTGTTACAGGTAGCAAGCATTTTCAAAGTTATTATGTACTATTTCCTCTATGATGAGCAAAAGAATTAGAGAATCGGACCAAAACCGAGAAGAACCGAATTGGATCCGATCTCGTCAATTCCGATTCCGGTTCTTTTGTTTGAAAATTTTCGATGCTTGGGTCGGTTCGTTTGGGTCCATCGATTCTCGTTGCGAAACCGAATACCCAACAATTATAAAAACATGTCATTTTATCTACTTCTTGTACACAAATCATGCGTATCATAACAAAACCTACTAGCCTACTATTGTTTTAAAAAAATCAAGCCAAACACCATAAACCAGTCTTTAATCCATTGATACATCCATAAAGGGGATTGATTGGGACACTCTCATTTTTTATTGGCACACTCATATGTACAACATGGTGAAGCAGTGTATGATAAATGTACAACTGTTTAATGCATAGGTTGAAGTGTGCTAATCAAAAGTGAGAGTATGCAAATCATCTCCCGTCCATAAATTAATATTTAATACAAACCTAATAACATTCCAAGATGATTCAACATTCAAAGCTGACATAAACAACTATCATCATTATGGAAGTAATTTCATATTTGATTTTTCGGATTGTTACGTATTATTATATTGTTAAAAATATAAAGAATGTGAAATTATAGAATGATTGTTTGTCTAGGTTTATGCTTTACTTGTTAAAAATTATTGGTTTGAATGTAAACGCTTAAAATTCAAATTATTTGTGTTTTTTTATTGACTTAATCCGTTCCTAACCGGGTAGACTTGAAGAACCGAAACCGAAAAATATATTCAGTTTGGTTCTTGGTTCCTACTCTCACAAAATTTGGTTCTCAGATTCATTGGGTCCGGTTCCGTACCCATGCTCATCCGTGTCTCAAAACTATTTAAAAAAAAACACACACACATTTTTAGAAAATGAACTACTACACTATCCAATCAATCAAATTTTATCCCTACTTATTAAACTCTTTTTTAATAGGTTTTTGATGCAAGAAGTGGACTACGTTTAACACATTCTAAAATAAAAATGAAGATTATGATTTTACGACGTGATTAGTTTTTTTTATTTTATTACTAGTTTTAATGACCGTGCACGCACGGGACTTAGACATAAAGAATGAATTAAGTAATAATTTCGTTATTGCGATTTTAAGTAGATTATATGCTTTTTCAAAAACATCTAATGTTTATATGTTTTATTATGTTATTTTTACTTTGCTCCGTGTAAATTATCGTAAACTCACTTCAATTCTTACAATTCGAATTTCAGACTCTTTTTACTCTCAATATTTTTATTCAGAATAATTATATCTTAATTTTTAATCAACAAACTAATTACATCAATCCGTTCGCACACGCAATTTGAGTAGATAGTATAACGGTTAATAATATTTGAATAATTTTGTTTCGAAGTTAAATATAACAATTCATAAATTCATGATTTTGTAACGTTTAATATTTTTTATTAAATATATTAACTTTTTAATATTTAAATAGTTACAATACCCATGCACGCATGATTTTACATAATTTGTTCATTATGTGTTACGAGTAATATTTGTATAGATTTTTGTTGCACAAAAGATTTGATTTTGTTTAACTGAAATTTTAGTTATCATGTTCTAGACATTATATGTGTTTAGTAGCACATAACAACATTGAAAAAATATATGCCTTATTGCTTTCATTTTGATATTAATAATCTTGTGCATATATATGTTGTATTTTTAAAACAACATATATGTTATATATTTTAAAATATAAAGTTTAGGAGTACAAAATCTAAGGTGTTATTTGTTAATTTTTTGAAGTTATTAAAAAACATGGAGAATTATAAATTTACACATAACTTCATATAATTTATTTAAAATTCAACAACTAAAGTTTTATTAATTACCTCCTCTTTTTTGTATGTTTTTGTTTTTACAAATTTGACACACATATTTTTATGTGTTTTTTATCTTCACCAAAATCTTCTATCAAAATTTTTAATTTTGACAAAATTATTTGACTTTTTTTAAACCAATCAGAACGCACGATTTTGCCTATGTGGTAAAATTAAGCGTTATGATTGGTTTAATTTTTTTTCTCATAAGATTTAATTTGATAGAAAATTCCGAAATCATGTAATTCTTTTATTATATAAAAGATATAAAGTTTAGGAGTACAAAGTCTAAGGGGTTATTTGTTAATTTTTTGAAGTTATTAAAAAAATAGAGAATTATAAATTTACACTTAACTCTATATAATTTATTTAAATTAACCATTAAAATTTTATTACTTACCTCATCTTTTTTGTAAATTTTTGTTTTCACAAATTTGACACACATATTTTTATGTGTTTTTTTCTCTCCACCAAAACAATTTTTTTTTAATTTCAACTAAATTCGATTCAATTTTGACTTTTTTAAAACCAATCAGATCATACGATTTTGCCTACGTGACAAAATCAAGCGGATTAGTTCAAAAATTTTTCTCATAACATTTAATCTCATAGAAAACTTTAAAATAATGTAATTATTTTATTATATGAATAAATATAAAAGATTTCTTTCGTGAAAGGTACCTTATATGATATTTATTGAATTGAGTGAAAGGTACACAAAAGTATACGGTATAAAATCTTTTATGGCTAACATTAATATCAATCCACAATACTTTCCACAATTTTCATAAATGTAAATATCCATCTATTAAGTTAGATGATGTACAATCTATCAGTTATATATGAACTCACATTTTTCAGGGAAATTTTTCGCTTTATTACATTACATTACTTTGCCAATATCTCAGTATGCAATATAACCTGCATAACTCAAGTTAACGGACTCAGACAACCTACGTATGGCAATCATATATTCATATATGTCAAGCAAACATCATAACATATCAATTCAATATCACAATATCATTATTACAAAGTACATTACTCATATGAGGTATCAATTACAACATCATATCAAAATGGGCTTTAAACCATTATCGAATGCCCTGAACCCTAACCTCATGGAAGGGTTAACTCCTAAAGTAAATGAACAAGCTGCTAAAGCATGTGTACAGGTAATATAACATCTCAATTGAAATATATAATCTCTTTAAATCAAAGTACAAGTCCTTAAAAGCTCAATGTATAAGTCATTAAGCTCAATCCATAAAATAACCGTTTTACCTCCATTTTTATTCTCATCTCTTCACTATCACTTGTGAACAAGCTACTATACTCATTTTACAAGATGTAAACCCTAAATATTCTATTCATAAGCTTTCATACATCTTTTTGCACTCAAAACCATAATTCAAGACCCTAAACCCTAAAACCAAGCTAGTTTCTAAGCCATGACCTGTTTCTTGGCTTCTATCTATTGTAAACCTAAACCAATACTCAAATAAGTTGTAAAAGCTTATTTTATAATCATACTATCTATTCAATCAATATCTTATCATTACATCACATTTACCTCACTTGTACTAAAATAATATCCTAGAAACCCCAAATGTTACTAATTGGTTCCATTTAACCCGTTTACTTGTTTTTAAAACAGTATAATCCCAATAAACAACCAAGGCCATTATAAACTCATAAAATGAGTTTACAAATCATATATCATCATTAACTTGGCATGTACAAGAAATCAAAGCCCTAGAAAACCTTAAACGAAACCAAGAAAACCCTAATTATCCCCTAATTGTCACTTTACGCCTTTCCTCAATTTCAAACCATATAACTTAACCAATTACCAAACTTCATTAAGGTAATACTTTAATAATAAGCCCAGGATTGTATTCCATCATTCTAATCAAGTGTATGCAAAATATAAGCCAAGAAAGTCAAGAAAACCCTAAATGAGCCTAGTTTGAACCGTACTCCCATAACTTCATTTTAAACCCATTTTAACCCAACACACAAATTGTTGCGATCTATGCTAATTACGTTTAATACCCAGACTAACAACCTGAGTTCCATCATTTCTTAAACATATTTATAACACAATGTACCTTGTTAAAACTTATGAAGAACCTGTCCAACCAAAATAGACCCCTGTTTACTTCTATGACCATTTTAACCCCTCTAAATTGCTACCAAGTTCAAATAACCAATGTGAACCTCTTCTAGAATCATAGTAGCAGCTTACTAAGCAACTTTGACTTATCCTTGGTCAAATTTGAGAAGCACATGGCCTCCTTTTGGCCTACTTCAGCCGCGGCAACAAGAAACATAGCCAACACATTCAAGCTAGTTTCTAGACCTTCTACTCATCATTTTCTAGCTTATACACCTTCTATACTAGACCCTTGAGGTGTCAAGACCAGATCCTAAGGCTTGCTTACTCATCTAAGCTTGAAACAAGTATAAATAGAAGCCATCCTTGTTCATTCTTCTTCATCCCCCACTTCCTCCTCTATAACCCTTCATGTAGGCAACTCCTGCTCAATAAGAATTCTAATAGATCTTAAGTAAGTCTCAAGTACATAAAGAAGCAAAAGAAAGCAGAAAACGAAGCCGAGAGTCGTTACTTCTAGCCAAGAGTACGAAGCCGAAAGTCCGATTCTTCAGACCCCGTTTTCCAAGCTTATAAGCTTAAACCAGGTTCTATAAGATGTATAGTCTGCTCATGTAACGTCATAATGTTCAATATTTTCCTTGCTAAAATCATAACATAAAAGCTTTAAACACAAAAACCTAAGTGTTATGTCCCCCCCATTATTTTACCCAAAACCGTACAACCACCGGACCCTAATTTCATGTTTTACTTAATCTATGGTGTTAAAACATGTAAAACTTTTGTAATAATCAAATACCTAATAAGCTATAAATGATTAAATAATGCTTTGATAAGTCAAAGAGAATTTGACCTAAACCCGTGCGTTTATCATTGAAAAACCCTAATTTGACACCGTTTTAAGCCTTTTAACTTAAACGAATCGTTACATTAAACTTATGTTGTTTAAACTTCAATTTTTAGTTTATTATAAACATATAAATGACTATTGAAATTAATAAATTAAGCCTGCATGGCAATTTGGGACATGTTTTGTAATTATAATCCGATGCAAGGGGGTATATATCGTAAATTTCAGAAACTTATAACTAAAAGGACTAAAAGTGTCATTTTATCAAGTTATAACTATAGGGGTCTAATTAAAGTTCACTTTTTAAAGTATAAGTTTTACATAAGGTATAATCAATAAAATTTGAAGGACCAAAGTCGTAAAAATGCAAACCCTAGGGGTCTACTTGCAGTTTTCCAAACCCTAGGTCTAAAATGTAACATTTTGAAAAAGTGTAAAATCATATTCAAAAACATTACCAACATAACTTTAATTAACGCTCCTCGTGCTTAACATTTCCAGATATTGAATAAAATGCTTAAAACTGCTTATGTTCTAATCCTTATATCATTCATCATCGATGTGCTTTCAAAAATCATGTCCCGGATCCATATCATACCACAATACTAGGGAGCTTCATATTAAGAAGTTTCATCTTGGTATTACGTTCTGTCTGAGTTGTTGGGTTTACGATTTAAAGTGCCCTAGCTCCACAAACGTTTACTAAATGACTTCTAAACTATGATGGCCCGAACGGTGTTATGATAATTTTTATATCAAAACCAACATCGATATCCAAAAACTTATATATACAATCAAACTAAGACTTGCCATATATTAACCCAGGTTGTCTGTGATTGCCGTGTTGAAGCCGTTACTTTCATTCCCTATACATTAGCTATCAATTTCCCTATAACTGTTCAGGTGAGTTCATAGCCTCGCATTTCAATCTTTTTATAAACCCGCGAGGGAGATACATGCTATAAACATGAATGCAATTATTTCTACATGCTATTTCAATTTACTATTGCCTAAGTAACTGCTTTGCCTTTAAGTCCCCATAATCATGAACCGTTAATTACTCTCCATAGTAAGCGCGAATGATGTGAATAGATCTATTTGGGCTGGACTCCCCGTTGGTGTACCCAGTTACGTGTAACCAATTGCACATCATTAGAAATCACGCGGGTATTTTGGCAAAGGTGCCCGCAGGGGCAATATTATCATTATAACCTAAGGCATCGGATTCATGAGCTAATGGCAATAATAAATTATGTTTTCAATACTGGGTGTATATCAACGTAACCCAAATATCGCATTTGCATTCAAATTATATTACTTAAACCTATGGATTTCACTCAACCTTTGTGTTGACTTTTTAGCATGTTTTATCTCAGGTAACTAATGGCACGGAGTGATGAGGACACGAAGATGGAAAAACCGTTATCATTCAAATGTTGTATTTTAGATTCTGGAAACCTCTCGTTTGTAAAAACTCTGAAGAAATAATGAATGATAACTTATTTTCAAAAATGACTCTTTTGATTCGTTTTCTATGATTATGACTGTTGTACCCTTGAAGTAATACCCCAGATTAGCTTCCGCTGCTATATGTAAAAATGGGGGTGTTACAGATTTGGTATCAGAGCCTACGTTATAGAGAACAAGGTTAAAACCTTAACTATAACTACTTTTCTTTTTCCATCCAAGAAAGTCCTCCGTGCCGCTATATTTCCCGGAATGGTATGTAAAGTTACATAACTATTATATTACTAAATAAATAACTTATGTTATTTACTGCTGGGTTATTAACAGAATGATGTCTTCCCCCGATCATCCTATTTCTAATTTGGAGGATGTCTTTTCTTCCAATTTCCCAAACTATGTTCCTCCGGCTTCTCCGGATTATGTCCCGACCTCTCCAGGGAAAACTTACTCCAGTGCTTCCAATTCATTTGGAATTGTCCCGCTAACTTCACCGACCCTTTCGTTATTTCCCGATGATCCTTACATGAAAGCCTTACAAGCTTTCTATACTGAAAAGTCACCAATCCCGTCTCCAATTATCATACCACCTAAAACTCAAGAATTCTTTCTCCCAGAAGGACTCCTTTCACCAATGCAGTTATCTCCATCTACCCCATCCCAACCTCAAGCTCTTGAGATTGGTGAAACTTCTCGGAAATCAGCTATCAAACGTCATGAAGAGCAAATTCAGGGTATCCAAGGTTATCTAGAAGAAATCCCTCCTGAACATTTTGAACAGATTGAAAACGGCATCGAAGGTCTCGGTAAAGGAACAATAATCATCCAACGTGATTTTGATGCCTTAGCAGCAGAACTCCAGCAAGCTCATACTCAGATCACTAAACTCCGGAGAAAGCAAATAGGATCCAACCATAAGATCTCCTTAGCTCGCTACAGAATTGCAGAATTGGCAGAAGTCATCAATGATATGGAAACTCGTCACCAAGAAGATATAGAAAAACTCATGAACTCTATCATCGAACTCCAGAACCGCATTCAGTGATCATCTAGTTTCTAGTTTCTAGTTTAAATTCCAGTCTTTAGCTTTAACCTAGCCACGGGATGTGTGGTATAAATAAAAACACTTGTCAAATCTTGACTATGTATAGTACTAAGGCAAGTTGTTCTTAAATACAAAGGCAATCCCGTTATCTACCTTGTTGTTTTTCCTGCTTTATTGCATCTCATCATTCATCCATCTTCATTTATTCATCATTCCTTCATCCATCATTCATCTATCATACGCATCATTATATTTATCATTATCCCATAACCTATATCCAAAGCTTCAATATCTTTATTGTTAAATATGCTTAAAGTTTAAAACTGAGTATTTCTCTTTAAAAATTTTGAGCATTACTCCTATCATTCTTATTACGTGTTATCTTTTGTTGATAGAATGCCTCCAAAAAGAGCATCAACAACGGAAGCACCAGCTATGACTCAAGATGCCATTAGAAAGTTAGTAGCTGATAGTGTCACCTCGGCTCTAGAAGCTCAAGCTGCGACAATGGCAAGTGCTAGTAATCCCAACAGGAACACCGGTCCTACTAGAACTCCTGCAGTGAAAACGGGAAACTACAAAGAATTTATTAGCTGTCAACCTTTCTACTTTAATTGTACGAAAGGAGCAGTAGGTCTTACTCGCTGGTTTGAACGAACCGAATCAGTGTTCTCTCGTAGCAGATGTACCGAAGAAAACAAAGTAACATTTTCTACTGGTACTTTAACTGATGATGCCTTAACCTGGTGGAATGCATATG
>BQNB010138576.1:0-17687 GCA_026074375.1 Tanacetum coccineum | reverse complement strand
GAAGTAAGGGAGTTTGCTCATTTGTCTCGAGTGTGGGAGGCCGTGGATGAGCTTTTTAAGCATTGTGTAGTATGTAATCATATATATAAATAATACAAGTATGATTTAACGTCATTCATTTATAGCTTCAATACAGTGTATTAGAACAAATATTTGCAACCTCAATCGCAACCAAAACCCGCCGCAGCGAAGCGCGGGTTTCCAAAACTTGTTATTACACGTTACTATAACAATGACCTGAATAAAATAGTGAAACAATTTGCAATTGGTGTAATTGGGATGAACCTTACAGGCGAGTAGAAGACGAAATGTTACAGGCGAGTAGAAAGACGAAATGGCCAAATAGACTCGAGATTAAATGGGCATTAGGGCTGTAAACGAACTGAACGTTCAGCGAACCGTTCGTAAATTGTTCGCCGAGAAATTCGGAATTCGTTAATGTCGTGGTTATTTTAATAATTGAACGAACACGAACAAGAATTATGTCCCTTTTAGTTTAAATAAACAAACGAGAACAAACCACATCGTCGTTTATTTACGATCGTAACGTCCGAATTATGTACGTCTGATTACCGTTCGTTTATTTCGTTCGATTACGTTCGATTAACATCCCAAATATTAAAAGAAAATAAAAATTTAATAATCAATTATTTAAGGTCCTAAAGTAATAATAATACCAACTCCTTATTAATATTCTTCTTAAAAAAACATTAAAAGGTTGAAATTGAAATTGAAAAAAGAAAGTTTGAAATTGATAATTGAAAGTGACAAGAATGAAACTGGTCATTTAAAGGCGGAAGAATATTGTACGTCAATAATAGACACAGTACAAGTAAATAATAACCTTTTTATGCAAGAATATTTTATTTACATTTGAACAGTTTAAAGGGTATAATTTCGATAAATTTTGTGTGAAACCCTCTACTATCTTTAGTATCACATTCATTGCAGAACAAAATTAAAAAATCTTTCATTGAACGACGTTTAGAAAGACGTTCTATATGAGTCAATTCGTGAATATTACATGACATTGGATGTTGTTTAAGATTTCCTATGCAGAAATTGACTATGCTGCTATTATGCACAATAGTAGTATGACTGTATATTAAGATCATATATTGGGCCTAAAGAATATATATATATGAAGATCATATGGATCGTTTAGAATAACACCTTTAGTAACACGTACGTATATGTCCGTTTTCGTTTATATATGATCGTTTACGTTCATTTATGTTCGTTCATGCTCATTTATGTCCGATTTACGTTCGTTTAACTTATTAATGAACGCACATAAACGAACATGAACAAGTTCAAATTTAAATAAACGAACATGAACAACAATTTTGGTCCGATTATGCGTTTGCGTTCGTTTATTTGTTCGGCTAAAATTAAATAAACGAACATGAACATACCTCCGTTCGCGTTCGTCCGGTTCGTTTACAGCCCTAATGGGCATTGATTTCTTTAATTACGATTCAAAGGGACAAATGTAATTTGTTCTGTTTTTTTTATATTTAGAAAAGAAGATAGAAGATTTAAGTAATTTAGTTATAATTTATTTTCATGTTTGGACATATGTTGTGAATCTTTTATGTTTTGACAGGATATTAATGTAATTAAAAAGGGTCTTGCCAATATGTGCCGTACATGATAACGTGCATTAAATGAACGTATGTTTTTCTTTTATATCAAAAACGCATTTAATAAACATTCATTATAGCTAAAAATTACTTTAATTATATGCATTTTATGACTTAATCATCATGAACCTTCCTTTTATATCCACTTTAACATGTGTCGAGTTGGCACATATTAGCAAAACCCAATTAAAAAATTTGTAAAAACATTTACGTAATTGATGTTTTTGGAATAATATTTAGATGAAATCCCCCCTTAGAAAAATACTATTGAGTATTTCAAAGAGAATGAGTTTGTAAATCAATCATTTTGGGTTGGTTTTGAAAATGCTTAAACTGAGAGTGATATCAAATTCTAAAAACCAAACTCATTTTGGGTTGGTTAGAAAAACTATAGATAAGATCTTAAATTCATTTTATTTGAGATACTTTAGAAGATATATATTTCTCTGTATGAAGAAATAAATGAATGATATAACTGCAAGTATGATATAATGGACTTTTTTTGCGTACAAAGTCTGGACATTTTGGGCGCAGACTTGGAACCATGAGAAACAATCTAGATCATAATATGAATTATCGTGTATGCATTAATGCATATGTGAATTGGTCATCGTTTAGTCCTTCATTTAGGTCATCATAATTCATAACCATAAAATATTGACAGTAACAAGTTAAAAGTGGGAGAGGAACCGTCACGAAAATCGTACTTTTTCGTTTTCCAAAGAAGATGCCTACTTTTTTGGTATGAATTAAGTTTCTAACTGATTGTTTACATGTAGTTATAATAGACCTATGCGGCATCCAACTTAGCATGTAATTGGTTTCAAAGGCGAAAAGAGGTCTCCAATAAACCATAATGCTTACTTATAATGACCTACTGGTATTTGTTGTGACAGTACATGAGTTGTATGGAAATCCAAGTCTCATCTGTATCACAAAGTCTATTTGCTACTACTGCTGGATCCTGTAAAAATTCCCGTTGGGGCAACACCCACTAACCCGTTTCCATTGGGGTATAGACCGGTGTCCCGCCCCTACAATGACAGAGCTATTTAACTAACTAGTTCCTATTTCTGGACTAAAGATTTGATAATGAATTCTGCATACAATTATTGCAGTCTTTTCATTTTCGTTTGTTATGCATCATACATAATAACAAAAATTTGGTGGTTTGGCAGTTTACAATTATTTGTCAAAATGCTACCCCTTTTCGGGCTTAATGACATTCTATTACATTGTGATGGACCACAAGTGCAGTATTTATTAGCTAGAAACTGTTTTCTTAATCAATCGTTCGTATGAAACTTGCATTCATGGGCAGAACTAAGGCATACTATTCTTCCTTAACCATCTAATCCAAAGATTCCATGTGTCAAACTCTATATACCAACTCTATTTATGTTTATAAGATGTGTGCAACATGTTTATTTACCATTACACATATACAAAATAAGACTACATGTTGAACAGAAACTGCTGCGCACAGTTTCTGAACTTTGTTTCGGTAATGAACTATAAAACTTTGAAAAACAACAATGATCCTACTGTGATATTTGTATTCTAGGCAACGCTAGTTTTATTCTGTTACAAAGCGACTACCTTGTCTACAACACCACACGGAGCCATTCCCTGGTCCTTTGAGTATCACTGCACTAAGTTGTGCAATTCCTTACCCTTGGAAGCCAAACAATCTTTCAAGAAAGTTTCAATAAGAGATCGGTACGTATCTGGGAATGTTCTGTAATGATCTACATGTGGGGACGACTTGAAGTCAAATTTCGTTACTTTTCTTCCTAGCTTCTTTTGGTGGTCGGCAAATGATTCTATTTTCTGAAATGGAATGACCTTATCGGCTGTACTATAGAGGTAGAGTTGAGGATGGTTAGGTTGGTTTTCTGTGAGAGTGGTTGTTACATTTATCAACCTCCTGTGACATTAAACATCAAGTTAGTATGCTAAGAAAGTAAGAAACTATAGCATCCGTCCATTCAATATCATTAAAATGGAAAAAAGAAATACCAACAACTATGATATAAACAGGTACTTACGTCTTTACATCTGGGAATTGAAGAAAATAAGTGAAGAACTTCTCAAATAATGTGAGAAGTAAGACCTCCATGAACAAAGGTTCCTTCTCGTCTGTATTTATATTTTTTGCTCCATTTTGTACTTCCCCGGCCTCAGAGGAAGCGTTAACTGCAGAATTTTGCTTTTTAAGAACCGCAGTAGCAAATCCAGCCGCCCATATCTGCAAAGGAATAAAAGAAAAGGGTAATAATTACTAGTGTGTCAGTAGATATATTAAACATTACTTAGTTTCTTTAAAGCCTACAATTAATTAAGAAGAAAGAATCTAGTCTGTAGTTCTTGAATATAAAAATGTCAGTGGTATGCACAAATGTTTGGCAAAGCATTTTTTAAGTGGTTATGTGATAAGTAGGAGAAGAATTAGATACTTGTAATATGACGAGTTGGAATTTGTTTATGTTGGTTGTAGTTGTGATAATCATACAATTGTTTATCTGTTTGGCAAATTACATGTAAAATGACCCCTAACTATCAAGAGGGTGTTTTGCTTATTTAAGTGCTTAACTACATAGTTATGAAGCAGATGACCAGTTTGGAGTGTTTAGACGAAGCTACTTATAATCTTATTTTAGAGTAAATAAGCTCTTTAAAATAGGTATATTGGTAGCACTTTAACTTTATACTATGCAATCCCAAACAACCCCCATATATCCGAAATCAATTATGTGACAGCCACTCCTACCATGGTTATCTTAAACCGATTATTTTACCCCAAAAGTGACACAAAGTGAGACTCGTTTCACTACACCCAAACACTGTAATATAATTAAAACACAAATAATCACTTTCAAACGCAATGCCAAACACCCCCTAGAATTACTACACAAAGGAAAAAAAAAACGGAACCTTAGGATCAAGCTCCGGAACCCCTCCTGAATCAACAACACACCCTATGATCTTCTCAAGCAGCTCGCTTCTACCCTGCAATATGTTCAAAATGGAACCATACCTGCAAACATATATAACAAAAACATAAGAACGAGTAAATATCAACTTAAGGTAGGTGTTCGGGATTGCTTACAGAAACCACTTAAAAGTTATACCTTTCAAAATTTTCAAATTAACATTTTCGAATACACAAATTTTGACCAGATAAACCAAAGCTGCTTATTTCAACCCAAAATTATCGATGATGGAAAACTAGCTATCCAACTGTATCCAAACTTAAAGGGTGTTTGGCATTGCAAATGTCTTCAACTACTTTTGCTTATCTGCTTAATTTGGCATGAAATAAACAGTTGGCAGTAAGTTTCAAGCTACTTATTTCAAAAGCTGCTTATCTGCGCTTCTGCTTACAAGTTACAAGCACAAGCAGAAAAAGATAAGCAATCCCAAACACCCTCTTTACTAATTTCTTGCTTATTAGAGGTATTAAGCACAATAACATATAGAAAAAAAATAAAATTATCAGTTGTATTAAAACGCAATAACTGCTTATCAGTTATATCAGTTATAGTAACCACTATTAAATAGCCT
The DNA here is from genome assembly GCA_026074375.1 of Tanacetum coccineum. Classification (NCBI taxonomy): domain Eukaryota; kingdom Viridiplantae; phylum Streptophyta; class Magnoliopsida; order Asterales; family Asteraceae; genus Tanacetum; species Tanacetum coccineum. The sequence continues at coordinate 12,480 of BQNB010138576.1, read as the reverse complement.
AGTGATAAGATGCCTATCCCCCTTACAAGAGGTTTGGGGTTCAAACCTAACTATGTACACATTTGTAGTTGGTCACGGAAAGGGTCGGAAATGGTAACGGGGATACCTTGGTTAGGCTGCCTAAATCTGAGTCAAAGACTCGTCCTTTCCGGGTAACCTGAACAAGGAAAAACCTCATCTCTTTTTAATGTTGTATCAGTATTATATTGTCTCAAACACCAACAAAACTAATTATCTATATTCTATAATCTATAGTAGGGATCGAGTGAGAAGAAAACTTAAAATGAGAAATAACTATAAACACACATTTGAGATGCATCGACTTGAATTAGATGTATCTCAATTCATGTAGATGCATCCTAATTAGTTTCGAAAGTGATTTTGAAGTGTAAATGATGCAAAGTAGTACTAGCAACAAATTTGACCCACATGAGACGAAAAATACATAGGATTCTCGTGATGAAATGCATCTAATATATGTATATGCATCTTAGTTTTTGCTAGAAAATACATTAGGGTGCATCTAAAAGATTAGGGATGCGTCTAATTCAAGTTGATGCATCTAATGCGTCTAATTCATTTTAAGATTTCTTTTACATTTGATCCTAAGTCATCTGTAGTATCAAAACACAATAACCATATACGCAATTTAAAAAGCAATCACAAACAGTGTAAAAATAATACTTTGGTAATCTATTATATCAAAAACTGAAATAACAACATACGCAAGCCAACCCGTATTACTAAAAGTATGAAACATCACGACCCGCTCCCGTCCATCCTCCTCCTTCCTCTCCACCCACTCAACAACCTCCTGACATAATTCCTCAACTCTCCTCTCCAACTTCCTACCAAAATCAAACCCAATAACATTATCAACCGAAACCGCAAACGTAACAGCATTAACCCCAACCACATTATACATCTCAGCATACCTCCTCAAATGCTTCTGCTGTGAACCCAGCCATCCCAACACCACAACCGTCACAACCGGTCCTTTATCGCGATCCCCGTATCGTAACCCATCACCAGTAACATTGTCACCAAATTTCCATATGAAAGATTTGTCATTTTGATGGGATGATATTCGCGCGAAGTGGTTGCGCGGTATTGGAGAAGTGTGATTGGGGTGGAAGGAGTAAGGGATTGGGATTTGGGGTTTGGGGAAATGGTTGGGGTTTCGAAATGAGAGTGTGGTGGTGGTGGTGGTGTAGTGGGGGTGTTTGGAAATGAGGATAGCGGTGAAGATGTGACGGTTGGTGGGTTTCATGAGTGATTTTGTCAGTGTCAGTGATGCTTCCATTGTGGAGAGATTGACGGAATCAAAATGACCGAGTTTAGTTGGCTGTAGCCTGTATAGACTTCTTGTGGTAGAAGTTAATAAAGAGAGTGAAAAGAAAGTGAAAAGAATCTAAGTATGGTGGTTTATAAAAAGGGATGAATAGGTTAATGTTTCATTTCATTTACAGTGGAGTTTCATTTCATGTGGCATAAAGATGTCTTAATTCTTGAATCTTTTTATAATTTTAAAACATTTAATGTATGTGTTACGTAAACCATTTTATGAACTTGTAAAGGTTTACACCATAAAGAAGGTATGTTTATAATTCAAAAGGTCTAAAGATAACTGATGTGCAATTTTATAAACCTTTTCAAAAAGTTTTATCACAGTGGATGCTTTAATTTGTGTTCTTGATTAACATTTAAAAGAAAAAGAAAATAAAAAGGAATGAAAAATTAACATTTAAAAGAAAAAGAAAATAAAAAGGAATGAAAAAATAGCATAATTTGGTTCATTGTAAAATAAAGTGTTTTCTTTCATATTTGAGCTGAAAGTGTTTACTTTTTTTATTTTGCTTTTCTTTACTAAAAGAACTTAAGAACACAGTAGTAGAGTTGTACTACAATATATTTTTCTGGTGATTTATAACGTAGTGTTCGGTAGGATCATTAACAGGGAACAATTACGAAATGCAATGACTCATTACATCTAATCACTTATTACATCAAAAATCATCATTTTCATTCATTAGAGGTCTCTTTTTTTTCCATTACATCTTGTAATAGAATCGTAATTAAATAAAAGACTTTTTATTAACAACCTATCAAACTAAGAGAATATATCACCAAAGGCTATTCAGTTTTTTTTTATCGATTACACATCATTCTATCATAACAACCAAACATAATGATGATCGTAATGCGTCATTTTATTACTTCATTTATTTCATTACAACATTTATTACATTATGTCACTACTTCATTTCGTCTTACTAAACAGACCACAAGAGTGCTAGGTACACTCGCTTTGTAGTTAGTTGCGCATCCCGAGAATAACACACCAATAAGCAAAGCACTCGTTTTAGAAAAAAACCCAAAAGCATGCCGCTGGTCTCTTTTTTTTCTTTTTTCTTTTATTTTTAATTGACACAAACACATTTTATTTCACTAAAAATAAAACTACAAAACATAAAATAAAATACGATATTTCGATAAAAATAAAAGTATAATACATAAAGAAACTACATTTAGTTCCCTTTTTGTTGTAGATGTCGTTGTCGATCATGTCGAATGGTGGTATGGACATGTCTTTGTCGTAGTTCATTGCGGTTTTTTCTGTGTACATCGCATCTTTCGACCCATATACATTGTAAATTGGTTGCGGGAAAAACATATATATCGTTATATTCACTAATTTCGAATTTTAGATCTTTTAGGATCATGTTATGCAATATGATGCAACACTACATAATCCAACGTATTTTACTCACCAAATAAGAATGTGATGGTCGTGCTATAATCCTCTAACGGCCCTGAAAGACACCAAAAGCCAGCTCAATACTTCAACATCTTTTCTTGCACTTTCTTGAGCCAATTCAAAATTTAAATCAGCTTGGGTTCGGGCGACGGTATAAGTTTTGACAAAAGTAGCCCAAGTGGGATAAATACCGTCTGCTAGGTAATACCCTCTGTTGTATGTATTACCATTCACCGTAAACAGGCACTCGGGAGCGACGTCGTCAAGAACGTCGTCAAACAAATTCGAACGATATATAACATTTAGGTCATTATTGGCACCCGATAGCCCAAAAAATGCATGTTAAATCCACAAATCTTGTGAAGCAACCACTTCAAGCATTATTGTCGGATATTTGTGATCCCTCGTGTTTGAACTGGGCTTTGTAACCATTCGGACAATTCCTTCATAGTCCATTCCCAATGCATACAGTCTAGACTACTAAGCATACCCGAGAACCCATGATAGTTTTCGTGTTTTTCATATAGCTTCACGATATCATCGGGGAAGGGTTTTCTTAAATACTCTTCTGATTATAAATCCTTGATGCGTTCACACGTATAGGAACATGTTCGGGAAAGTATACCCTTGTCATGTGTAGTTAGGGGTTGGTACGTCAATGTCGTCCCATGAGACTTGGTTGCACTCAAGTGTCGTTCTTTTGTTTAAGCAAGTAACAAGGTGGTGGTTATGATTGTCACGGATCAAACCACCAAGGAAAACTATATGAAAAGCAATATTAAGCAAGCACACAAGAACATACTCGTTTGGACAAATGATCACATGAATATTACAATGTTTAGTTTAGAAAACATATTATCATTGGTAATCCTTTCGACATATAGAACTAATAATAATAGTCTAGCGTTTTATAAATCAATTATACACAAGTCTGGGGTTTAAACCTCGCCATGTACACATTTGTAGTTGGTTAGAGAAAGGGTCGGAAACGGTCAACGGGGATACCTTGGTTAGGCTGCCTAAATCTGAGTCAAAGACTTGTCCTTTCCGGGTGAACCTGAACAAGGAAAAACCTCATATCTTTTTAAAGTTGTATCAGTATTATATTGTCTCAAACACCAATAAACTAATTATCTATATTCTATAATCTATAGTAGGGATCGAGTGAGAAGAAACCTTAAAATGAGAAATAACTATAAACACACATTTGAGATGCATCAACTTGAATTAGATGCATCTCAATTCATGTAGATGCATCCTAATTAGTTTCGAAAGTGATTTTGAGGTGAAAATAATGCAAAGTAGTACTAGCAAAAAATTAAACCCGCAAGGGACGAAACATACATAGGATTCGCCTAACTTGATGAAATGCATCTAATATATGTATATGCATCTAAGTTTTTGCTAGAAAATACATTAGGGTGCATCTAAAAGATTAGGGATGCATCTAATTCAAGTTGATGCATCTAATGTGCGGTCATAGTTATTTTTCATCCTTCTCATTTGATCCTAAGTCATCTGTATATCAAAACACAATAACCATATACACAATTCTAAAAAGCAATCTCAAACAGTGTAAAAATAATAATCTATTATATCAAAAATGAAAATAACAACATACGCAAGCCAACCCGTATTATTAGAAGTATGAAACATCACGACCCGCTCCCGTCCATCCTCCTCCTTCTTTTCCACCCACTCAACAACCTCCTGACACAATTCCTCAACTCTCCTCTCCAACTTCCTCCCAAAATCAAACCCAATAACATTATCAACCGAAACCGCAAACGTAACAGCATTAACCCCAACCACATTTTACATCTCAGCATACCTCCTCAAATGTTTCTGCTGTGAACCCAACCATCCCAACACCACAACCGGTCCTTTATCGCGATCCCTGTATCGTAACTCATCACCAGTAACATTATAACTAAATTTCCATAAGAAAGATTTGTTATTGTGATGGGATGATATTCGCGCAAAGTGGTTGCGCGGTATTGGAGAAGTGTAATTAGGGTGGAAGGAGTAAGGGATTGGGATTTAGGATTTGAGGTTTGGGTTTGGGGTTTAGAAATGAGAGTGTGGTGGTGGTGGTGTAGTGGGGGTGTTTGGAAATGAGGATAGTGGTGAGGATGTGAGGGTTGGTGGGTTTCATGAGTGATTTTGCCAGTATGAGTGATGCTTCCATTGTGGAGAGGTTGACGGAATCAACTATGGAAATGATGAGGTTTAGTTGGTTGTAGATTTTTTTGGTGATTTATATGTTGCGTTTAAGGAGACTGCTAAAGTAAGCTAGCTTAGTAAATTTTTATTTGTTAGGTATTTTTTATAAGTCATAAGCTTTGATAAGCCAAAACCAATTAAAATAGGTTTATGAAGGTTAAATTACTTAAATACCTTTTAAAGTATATTGGATTATCAAGTTTAGGTTGTAAATATATCTCAATCTAATTTGATGTATTTTTATGCGATTTTATATTATTAATTTTTAGCTCTAACTAATTCGCCAAACAACTTTAAATTTAAGCTTCAACTTTTGGCTTATAGGTTATGTTGGCAAAAGTAATTGTTGTTGTAACTGGAGATTGAGTTGTATTTAGAAATTATGAAAAGAAATTATTTTTATACACTACATGAATTAGCATTTGATTTTCAGAGATTATGAAAGATTTTTTCTATAATCTTTTGTAAATTTGTCTGCCAAACAAAGATTATATTATAAATAGCTTATTTTTTCAAAAAATAATCATAATCTCTTTATAATTTTGTGTACAAAACATAGCCACAATATAAACTTTAGCTCCAATTCCCGTTACAGCCCTAGTCCTAGTCCTATCCCTAGCCCCAGCTCAGCTTCATCCTGTTTCCCCAAACATACACCTAGTTTCATCTCGTTTCACCAAACATATGCATAAAGTAGATTTATATAACTCGTGACGCTTGTTTCATACTCACGTTTCACAATAAGGCTGGTTTTATCAATTGTGAGGGTGGTGTTCGTGAGCATCCATGAGGGTGAAGTCACACGTGAGAGCCAGTAAATGACCAGGAGGTCACGCGCCACAAAACACAAAACACACTCATGATGGTGAGCTTGTGTCTTTTGGGGCATTATGAAAATGTGGAGCCCCATGTAACAATATAAATATTAAAAAAAATTCCACTACCAGTTTATTTACCTATAAATACCCCTTAAACTCAAACATTTTTAAACACCAACTTCTTTTATATACCCTTTACCAAAAATCTTAATGACGTGTTTGGTTCCACATACCGTTGATGAAATCAAAGCTATTGTAACACCCCCAAAATCACAACGCAGCAGAATACCACTTGGGGTATTACTTCATAGTTCATTCACACAAGTTACAGAAAACGACTCTAAGTGAGACGTTTTAAAAAGTCAACCATTCGAATTTTTTTATAAAATATCAGAGTTACAACAGGTCCCATTTGTAATGTAATAGAAAACATTTTTAAAACATTTGTTGAATGGTACTCAAATAGTAAAGCCTTTAAAAATATATCCGCGCGACTCGAAAGCTCCCAATGCACAGCTAGCAATATAATAACCTGAGAAAATACATGCAAAAACGTTAACAATAATGTTGGTGAATTCATAGGTTTAAGTAAAAGCAGTGTTGAAATAATTCAAGTAATATTTCTGAAAGAAAAGTAGCGTTACAACATTTCAAAGTATTATTTCCAAAATCCCAGTAGTGATTCAATAAATCAAGTAATGTTCAATAGTGAACCACAAGATTTAAGTAATAGTAGACTACGAAACGAATTCAGTAGTCCAAAAATATTTTATTGCACTAACCTCATGACATCGAACCTTAACATGTAATGAAATGCAATCAAACCAGTACTCGAGGTTTGTGCCCCAAAAGAAATACAGATGCTGCCAAACATCCTACGAAATACCTCAAATGTTAAATGCGTCAATGGTTATCTAGAAACCACAGCCCAGACGGGGATTGTCAATCCTGATAGATCTATCCACAACACTCGCGTTTACCCAGCTAGTAACTAACGGTTCATGATAGAAAATGGGACTTAATGGCAAAGGGTACTTAGGAAATAATATGATAATAGCATACAAATGGGAAAACACTTGTGTCCAATGTAAAACAAGTAATGTGTTCAAAACTCTTAGTTTTCATATATAAGAATTCAGTGATCTCAAATCATGTAGTAAGCAAATCAAGCTTTAGTAAATTCATGAGTAAACAACCATGTATTAAAGTCATGTAGTAAGCAAGTAAAAGCTTTAGTAAAATTAGTCATGTAACGCTTAAGTAGTAGAAATCAATAAATTTGCTTAGTAAACGAGCATGTATTCTCACCCCGAAAACAGTTCATGAAAACCATTAGAAAGGAAAAGGGCGGGGCTATGAACTCACCGTAGGTAGAAGTAGTCGAACAGGAAATCAAATAAAGAGAATAAGCACCAACGAATCAACCACGACCTAAATATAAGTGGCGCGTCATTAGAAGCTTTAAATATTACCACGTAAATGCATAATTGCATATAAAATAAATAATATGTACATATATATTGCATATATATAACCATGTGCTTAGAATCTCTACACGCGCCTTAAAACTCTTATAATAACATCCCAAGTGTTTTTCTTTAAGCTTACGAACTATTTACCCCTATGTTTAATTTCTATTTAGAAAAAGTTTCCACTTTTAGAAAGTTACTAATTTTCGACCTTACTATTTTTTGAGATGACAAAAAGTTCTAACCCGACCTATGGAGTATAATATTTCTCGCCTAAACATTCTTAGGTTTATAAGACTCTTACCACTTCATATGATCTCTTTACAAATTTTTTTTACTAAATTTGACTTTTATTAAGTCAAAGCCTTTTCTAGGTTGACCCTTGGTTTTTAACCCAAAATTGCCCATTTTCAGACTTCGCAAGCCTCGCGAGAAAGTAAAACGGAATTTTGAACAAATTTTTAGTTTTAACGGAAGGCCGATTCGGACCAGAAAGGGCCCAAAACGGCTCACGAAAATCACATCAGCAAGTATTAAAATATAAAGTGCAGAATTCGATTTTATTGATTTCTAAACTTTCGGAGGCCATAAAAACTTTATTTTTAAGAGTTACGGGACGTGCGACCTATCGAATCGAAGCTATTAACGTCCCCTAACATAATTTATGTTCAAATTTCAGTTTTACCAAGTTTGACTCGGCCGAATACGACACTCTAATTTTCTGCACTAACTTGGGTAGCTTTAAACCCGCTTCAACTGTGATTAATAAGAGGTGTTGGACTTTTATATAAGAAAGTTTTATAAGAGGGTGTTTGGTTTTTTGTTTTTGTTGGAGCTCAAAACAATTAAGGGGTGTTTGTTTTAAAGATTAGGAGGAGAAGTAAAATAAATAAAAGGGAGTGTTTGGTTTGGGCTTAAACCTTTATTTAAAATGTTAAAGTTGTAAAAATACCATTTTTGACACGGGTTCGACCTGAAACACGGGAAAAGTCGAGAGATATTAAAATATGAATAAATAAGCTTTCGAAGCTAAAATATGAAATTTATCGATTTCTCAAATGCTAAAAACGGATAAATATTCCAAGCACGACTCCAATTTGACTAGGAACGTGAAATTTCTGAATCGGGTAAAAGTAAAAATAAATTTTTTACTAACGGTAAAAATAAGAATAAATTATAATAAATTTATTTACCTGAAAATACGAATTCTCACAGCTATGGTTCAGAAACAAATTGAGGAGGATAATGTTCGTCAGCTAGCGATTATGAACTTAGCCATTGAATATGATAATGCAAGCACAAGTAAAGATGATATGTGGAAAACATACGAGGAATGCAATGACATTGCAAGATAAACGTGCTTTGATTGACACTTTTTTGAAAGAAGAATCTGATAAAGATTATGAGATGCATAATGCTTTGTTTAGAAAGCGGGAAAATTATAACAACAAATCAATAATAAAGTTGTTTGGATGCGTGTAAAACACAAATAGGCGATCCATTGTGCTTTAGTTTTCGTATTGTTTTTTAAATTCTATATTGTGTTTAAATTTTTGTATTGTAATTTGTATTTTTATTTAAATGAATGAATTTCGTATTGTGTTTAAAATTTTGTATTGCAACAGATACATATCCTAATGGCTTTTTCAATTTAATTTAAAACACACACAATTTATTCAAATTAAAATAAAATTACAATACATAAAATATGAATACGAAATAAAAATAAAAATACAGTACATAAAAAAGAAATACGATATTCAAATAAAAATACAGATTACGATACAAAAACAACTCCTATTTGTTTCCTTTGTGCATCAAACGGATTTTGTGACTGATATATGTTGTATTTTTTCACACATTTCCACAAACTTTCGTTTAACCTTGTTATCTTTCATGGATTCGTCGAACAAAAAAATTTCGATCACAGTCCGTCTTTCTTGCGGAATGTCTTTGCATTCCGCATATTGTTCCCTCAAAGCTTGTTTTTCCAGGTATGCTTCGTTAAACAGTGATGAGGTGTCATTTATACATTTTTTTTGGGGTCATTTAACCCCTAAAATCACGCAAATATCCTCATTTATTGTGCTTAATAATTTCTTTTTATTGTTTCAGCATTTGGAGGAAATACACGTAACTTTGACTCAATTTGGGAAGAAACGAGAAAAGAATGCAACTTTACAGATTTTTGATCAAAAAAGCTTCACAGGTCATGGAGACGGCGTCAGAATTTCTCTCTGACGCCATCAAGGTGTTCAAGCGACGGTGTCACAAGGATTTGCGACGGCGTCAAAGTAGCCGACAAAGAGAAGCCCTAAGAAGGTTCGCCGGGCTGACGGCTTCAGGATTTGTACGCGACGCCGTCAGGGTTATGAGACTATATATACAACCCTTGTTTTTAGGTTTAAGATGGAGAAATCGTAAGGAAATCGCTAATAAGCTTTGAAGCAGACATTTAGGTCGATTTTTAGGGTTTCTTAACCCTTGTACTTTCATCATAACTCGATGTTTAATTGAAGTGAAGTTCTTTATCCCTTTAATCATTCGATATGTCTATGTGTTGTTTGATTAATTGTTCTTCGCTTTCAATTAACAGGCTTGGCTAAATATAAATTGTGTTTGCTTATGATTGCATGAAACCTAGTTGTTTATCTTTTGTCATTGCTTCTTGTTAATGATGTGTGCGTTAGGCTTTAGAAAACTAGCTTCTTAATTGAATAACGAAGACGTCTAGGGAAACGCGACTAGGTTAGAGGATACCCACGCAATAGTCTTCATACTACCTTGCCATTTGGGTAGATTCCGAGTTAGGTGTTTAATTTATTAGATACTTACACATTCCATTACGAGGGTGACGGGTAATAAAATTGAAGATGACAACTAGGGAGTAGTGCATGATTAGGTAAACACATTTGTTTAACCATACATCAGTTTACTTTTCTGCAATTAGTATAGATTTAGGAGTGGTTATTAATTTAATCAAAACCCCCTTCAAACCCGAGATTTTTACTTTCTTTCATAAAACATAAAAACACAAATATAATCTTCTCTTAACCTCTAGACCTTAGTGACCATACAATTCGAGCGTACCAAACTGTTCCCCTAGAGAACGATAATAACCCCCCAAGTCTTGCCTATACTACACTACAACGGTTAGGTACACTGCCTAGGAGGGTTGTAAAACTTCTGCGTTGCAACCCACCACATCAAGTTTTTGGTGCCGTTGTCAGGGAATAGTCTAGGTTTCGAATTCTATCTAGCTTAGGTCTACTCACTAGATTCCTATCGAGTGAGATTTTATTTTCTTGTCAATTAGCTTTCTCATATTCTATCTTTCTCTCTGTTCCCTATGTTTTGTAAACCCTTACTTTTTCATTTACCATCATGAAAAATGGAAATCCACCCCGTACTTTAGGAGATTATTCCCGACCAAGCCACGAGGGCTATCGAAACACCATTGAGCTCCCCGACAGGAACAATGTGGTACCTCTACAATCTGACACCATCTGATTGGTTCAAAACGAATGTTCATTCCACGAACTTTGGTCCGAGGATCCAAATCAACATCTTAAGGATTTTCTAAAAATTGTAGTTTCACTTGACCTTAATGTTGAAAATAGGGAAAGAACGCGACATCGTTTATTTCAATTTTTCCTTCGCGATCAAGCTATAAATTGGCTTGAAGGTCTTCTCGCGGGATCCATCTCCACCTGAGAGGATCTCACTACCCGTTTCCTTGCTCAATTTTTCCCACCGAGAAGAACTGCCAAACTCCAAAATGACATCTTGATGTTCCAACAACATCAAGGTGAATCTCTTTCCTAAGCATGGACTCGTTTCAAGGACTTACTTCAAAAAGTCTCTCATCATGGTATCAGTCTTTGGCTTCAAGTCCAAATCTTTTACGACCATGTGAATCCCGCCATAAGGCGCACCATCGATCAATCGGCCAGTGGTAAGCTACGTGACAAAAACGCTGAGGAATCTTGGGCACTTATAGAGGACCTCGCCCTCTATGACAACAAAAGTTGAAATGACCCGAGGGACTTCGCTAAACCGGTCAAGGAAATCTCTTTGCCTCATGATGTCCCAAATGCATCCGACCGTCGTCTCATCGAGCTTTAAAATCAAGTCCAATGCTTGATGGAAGCTCATCTTACTCCTAAATCATTCGTTCAAGTGAACAAAATCACTTCTTCATGTGAGATTTGTAGTGGCCCCTACGACACTCACTATTGCATGGAAAATCCCGAGCAAGCTTTTGTTGATTATGCATCCTCGCGTACCGATGAAGTGGGAGGTAAGTGGTTCACTTTCAAACCCGAGCAAAACAATCTTGGTGGCACCTATAATCCGTCATGAAAAAGTCACCCAAACCTTAGGTGTTGGCAACCTCAAAATTCTCAAAACAATTTTTCAAACCCACCTAATCATTTTCAACCTAATGGTACGTTTCCAAATCGCCCCATCAATAACAATCCTCAAAATTTTAACAATAAATCAAATATCGAAGGATTGGTGTTTAACTTTATGGCATCTCAAAACGCTAGGTTGTCTAAATTTGAAGCCGATTTCAAACAACAACAAAGCAAGATGACCAATAAAATTGACACATTCTTGAAGGCCACCAATGACCGAATGACGAGAGCACTCCCAAGTGATATAATTAAGGAACCCGAAATTGAATGTTAACCCCACCTCTTCGGTTTCGTCTGCTCGTTCTTACCCGATGGAAGATCCCCAAAGCTCATCCAGTCCCCTCAATTCGGTCAATGCTTTTAAAACGTGTTTCAAACCAACAAATGATTTTCAAAAAGACCAACTACAAGCTAAAACTCTAACGGTCAATAAAATTGGAACACCAAAACCAAAAGAACCCGAAAAAGCTCTAGAAGATAAATTTAACGATTTGCATTTGTAAGTTATCGATTCTTGAAGTTCTAGCTCATGCTCTAATGTACAATGCAATTTTAGAGTTAGGTAAAAATGGGTCCGCATTCATTCAAGGCGAAATGTCACAACCATCAAACTCAGATTAACAATCATTAGAGTTGTTATAACGTCTTCGACTAAATTTACTTGTCTTAAAATTATTTTGTGTTTTTCGAGTCATATTGAGCTTGGATTGTCTTTTTATTTAACCTCGATTACGAGCGTGCCTTCGATCAACGATTTATATTTTCAGGTTATTATTTAACCTCGTACACTTACC
>BQNB010138574.1:0-17687 GCA_026074375.1 Tanacetum coccineum | reverse complement strand
ATTGGACTCCACACTCGGAATAATTAAGCCAAACACACACAAACACTTTTCTTATCAGAACAAATTCAAAAAGGAAACCGCCCATAAAAAAACATAATTGAACCGATAAAAATACGCCCGTACCAATTGGACTCCACACTCGGAATAATTAAGCCAAACACACACAAACACATATCTTATCAAAACAAATTCCAAAAGCGAACAATATAAAACTTATATATGAGTGTAATTATGAGTGGATAAATATGTGGCAATGACATGGAATGCCACCTCAATGATGACATGGACACACATATAGCATTTAATTTCGAAATTTATTTAAATTTCAAAAAAAAATTAAAAATATATTCCATAATTATCATGATATACTCTCTAATTATATGAGATATTTATCCAAATCTTATAAGAAGATATGAAGATAGCAAATCGATGACCCATGTCCAATAAAACATATACAAACGTCCCATTCACTAATCATAAATTTATCTAAAGTTATTGTTATCAGATACTAATATGACATAAATACGTTATTTTTATTATAAGTAGTCAAAAGCTAAATTTTCTTTATAGTACCTTAATAACCTATTGACCGAAATAAAGAGATGAACCCTCTTATAGTTTTTGATACTTATATGTTTCGTTTTAAAATTAAGCTAATAATGGCACTAAATAAAAGGACCACATGCCAAACGAATATTATGTGAATATTAGGCTAAATGTAGTGGTGACCGCAGAGAACACCGCCACGTCAGCACCAACTCAGTTTTCTCTCTCTTAGACCACACAGTGACCAAACACATGTAGTGGTGACCGCAGAGGACACCGAACAATTTTTTTTTTAAACATTACATTAATAATTAAACATTTTACAAATTAAAATACGGAAATAAAAATACACGGAAGAAAAGACGAAAATATATTACGGAAATAAAAAACATGAATTTGACAGAATTTAAAAATACAACACAGATACGTTTTAAAACATATAATTCGAATAGTATCCGTTGGAATAGTAGTTGTTTAATTTCAAATTTGAAAATTACATTACGGAATTGAAAATTACATTATAGAATTGAAAATTACATTACAAAATTGAAAATTACATTACGGAATTGAATAACAATAATGTTAAGCTAATGAAACCGTATCCTTACGGAAAACCTCAACCACATTTCTTTTTGTAATATTTAGGTAATGCTTTGATGGTTTAGGAGTAAAAATTGAGACATTGGCAAGTATCATAGCAGCTCTACTGTAATATCTTATAATGGAAATTAAATTTATTGTCTGTACCATTCCATTTTAAAAATGCTTCTTACTACACACACCACAGCACCACTATTTCCAATAAAAGCAATAAAAGTAGTACCATTCCCTTTTTATAGTACTTGTGCTTGTACAATTTTATCTTTATAATACTTTTATTTTCTCAATAAATGTAGCATTTTTCCCATTCTTCTTCTCCTTCTTTATTCTTAGTAACCTGCAACTTCCGACACACTTCAACAATTCGACGTCCAAATTATTAGCTGAGTCATTCGTGATTAGATATGGATTGACATTATCCATTGTCATGAGTTATCATTACATATTGATTGTCTTTGCGATATGTATCATTAATTGTGATTGCAGATTCCTTGGATAGTCTAAGAGAATTCTCATGATCTTATTCATTCACACCCAACCATTATATACACATGATCCTTAAGACTATCCAAGGAAACTGCCAATTCAACAATTAATGATACATTATCGCGAAAGACCAATCATATTAATGACAACTCTATGACAATGAGGATAATGTCAATCATATCTAATCACGATGACGTAGCTAATACTCCCCCGCATTTGAAACGGAGGACATCCTCGACACAAACTGGAACATAAGTTGAAACGTTTCTTCTTTTAATCATTTCTTTGTTATTTGTTGAGACAGAATAGAATCATTGAATTCGCCAACATAGTTGTTTTGCTGCTTGCGATAATCCTCTTTTGCGTGGCTTGCTTTGCCTTTAGTAGGTGTGCAATTTTTTGACCAAATATTTTTGAAAAATACAATGATCGCCGGAGGGTATTTCTTCATCTTCTTTGTTGTTTGTTTGAGCGGATGCATAATTGTATTTGGCGGCATAGTTGTTTGTTGTTTGCGGCTTCTTCCTTTGCGTGACGTTTATTTTTCTTACGTCATGGCTTGCTTTGCCTTTCGGTAGGAGCGACAAATTAACAACCAACTATTTTCAAAAACTACAAGGATCTCCGCTGTTAAAACAAAGATTAAAAGACAAAGTTTGATGATTGATGGCTATATCAACATAATACGAGAGATTCCCGTCTATCTCGTTGATGGAAAAATAATACTTACATGTGTAAGCTTAACAACAAAGAGAAGCATGCCACATATTGAGATAAAACAATACACCAACATACAACAGCACATAAAAAGCTCATACAGCTGATTATTTAGAGTAAAAAGCAACAATAAAATATAATTTGATTTGGGATCCCTTCGATATCATCGGGACACAGTTCCGATGACCGGAAGAACACTAGTATTGTAATGATGTGAAAAAAATTGGTTTTTTTAGGACTTCTAGCTCGATACCATATTAGAAGGAGAATTCCTCATGATCTTTATTCATTCACAAGCCAACTTTATATACACATGATTCTATAGGACAATCAAAGAAACTACCAACCACAATTAAATTGATACATATCACTAAGACAAATCAAATATGTAATGACAACTCATGACAAAGGATAATGTCAATCCATATCTAATCACGAATGACTCAGCTAATACTCCCCCGCAGTTTGAACGGGAGGCTTCTCGACGGACAAACTGGAACATAAGTTGAAAAGCGCTTTTTCTTTTATCATTTTTCCTTGTTATTGTTGAGACAAAAGAATAATTGTATTCGCCAACATAGTTGTTTTAGCTGCTTGCGAAATCCACTTTTGCTTGGCTTATCTTGCCTTTAAGGAAGGTGTGCAAATTTATGACCACTATTTTTGAAAAATACTATGATCGCCGTGGTTTTCTATCATCTTCTTTGTTGTTTGTTGAAAACGAAAGCAAAATTGTTTTTTGAGGCATAGTGGTTTTATTGCTTACCTGCTTCTTCCCTTTGCGTGACTTTATTTTACGGCATGGCTTGGCTTTGCCTTAGTAGGAGCGACAAATTTAACACCAACAAATTTGCAAAACATACAATGATCTCCGCTGTAAAAACAAAGATAAAAAGACAACGTTTGATGATTGATGGCTATATCAACATAATACGAGAAATCTCTGTCCATCTCGTTTAAGGGATATACTTCCAGTAGTAAGCTAAGACCAAATAGAACATGCACACATATTAATAAGAAATCATACACATCACACAACAAGCACATAAAGCTCATACAGCTGATTATTTAAGATAAACAAGCGAAAAATAAAATAAAAGTGTTTGGGATCTCCTTCAATCATCGGCAAGTTGTCGATGAACGAGGACAACTATATTGTGATGAGGTGAAAAAAAATTGGTGTTTTAAGGATCTTTCTAGCTCGATACCATATTAGAAGGAGAATTCCTCATGATCTTTATTCATTCACAAGCCAACTTTATATACACTATATAGTCTTAGGGACTATCCAAGGAAAACTGCCAATCACAATTAATGAATACATATCACTAATACAATCAATATGTATACAACTCAAGACAATGGATAATTCTATCCATATCTAATGACTCAGCTAATACTCCCTCGCAGTTTGAACAGGAGGCTTCTCGACGGACAACACTGGAACCTAATTTTTAAAAGCGCTTCTTCTTTTATCATTTTCTTTGTTATTGTTGAGACAGAAAATAATTTTTATTCGCCAACATAGATGTTTTATGCTGCTTGCGACATCCACTTTTGCGTGCTTGCTTGCCTTAGTATGTTGGAGTAATTTTTTGACACAACTATTTTGAAAATACAATGATCGCCGGTGGTTTCTTCATCTTTTCTTTGTTGTTTTGTTTGAACAAAGCGATAATTGGTATATTGAGGCATAGTGGTTTAATGCTGTGGCTTCTCCTTTGCGTGACGTTTATTTATTTACGGCATAAGCTTGCAGGATTTGCCTTTAGGAGGAGCACAAATTACAACAAACTATTTGCAAAAAACAACAAAGGATTTTTTCCCCCCTATTCCGCTGTTAAAACAAAGATAAAAAGACAACGTTTGATGATTGATGGCTATATCAACATAACACGAGAGATTCTCGTCCATCTCGTTGATGGGATATACTTCAGTAGTAAGCTTAACCAAAGAGAAGCATGCACACATATTGAGATAAGAACAATACACCATCATACAACAAGCACATAAAGCTCATACGAGCTGATTATTTAGAGATAAAAAGCAAAAAATAAAATAAATGTGTTTGGGATCCCTTCGAATCATCGGCAAGTTGCCGATGACCGGAGGACAACTATATTGTAATGAGGTGAAAAAAATTGGTGTTTTAAGGATCTTTCTAGCTCGATACCATATTAGAAGGAGAATTCCTCATGATATTTATTCATTCACAAGCCAACTTTATATACACATGAGTCTTAGGACTATCAAAGGAAACTACCAATCACAATTAATGATACATATCACAAAGACAATCAATATGTAATGACAACTCATGACAATGGATAATGTCAATCCATATCTAATCACGAATGACTCAGCTAATACTCCCCCGCAGTTTGAACGGGAGGCTTCTCGACGGACAAACTGGAACATAATTTGTAAAGGCGCTCTTCTTTATCATTTTCTTTGTTATTTGTTGAGACAAAAGAATAATTGTATTCGCCAACATAGTTGTTTTGCTGCTTGCGACATCCTCTTTTGCGTGGCTTTCTTTGCCTTTAGTAGGTGTGCAAATTTTTGACCAACTATTTTTGAAAAATACAATGATCGCCGGTGGTTTCTTCATCTTCATTTGTTGTTTGTTTAACGAAAGCAAGAATTGTATTTTGAGTCATAGTGGTTTATTGCTTGCGGCTCTTTCCTTTGCGAGACGTTTATTTTAACTGCATGGCTTGCTTTGCCTTTATTAGGTAGAGCGACAAATAAACAACCACTATTTGCAAAACCTACAAGATCTCCGCTGTTAAAACAAAAGATAAAAGACAACGTTTATGATTGATGGCTATATCAACATAATACAGAGATTCTTCGCCAGTCTCGTTGATGGATAATACTTCAGTAGTAAGCTTAACCAAAGAGAAGCATGCACACATATTGAGATAAGAACAATACACCATCACACAACAAGCACATAAAGCTCATACGAGCTGATTATTTAAAGATAAAAACCGAAAAATAAAATAAATGTGTTTGGGATCCCTTCGAATCATCGGCAAGTTGTCGATGACCGGAGGACAACTATATTGTAATGAGGTGAAACAAATTGGTGTTTTAAGGATCTTACTAGCTCGATACCATATTAGAAGGAGAATTCCTCATGATCTTTATTCATTCACAAGCCAACTTTATATACACATGAGTCTTAGGACTATCCAAGGAAACTGCCAATCACAATTAATGATACATATCGCAAAGACAATCAATATGTAATGACAACTCATGACAATGGATAATGTCAATCCATATCTAATCATGAATGACTCAGCTAATACTCCCCCGCAGTTTGAACGGGAGGCTTCTCCTCCGCGACGGACAAACTAGAATATAAGTTGAAAAGCGCTTCTTCTTTTATCATCTTTTTTGTTATTTGTTGAGACAGAAGAATAATTGTATTTGCCGGCATAGTTGTCTTGCTGCTTGTGACATCCTCCTTTGCGTGGCTTGCTTTGCCTTTAATAGGTGTGCAAAATTTTTGACCAACTATTTTAAAAAAATACAATGATCTCTGGTGGTTTCTTCATCTTCTTTGTTGTTTGTTTGAATGGAAGCATAACTGTATTTTGAGGCATAGTGGTTTATTGCTTGCGGCTTCCTCTTTTGCGTGACGTTTATTTTTACGCCATGACTTGCTTTGCCTTTAAGTAGGAGCGACAAATTAACAACCAACTATTTTCAAAAACCACAAGATATCCTCAGTTTAACACAAAGATAAAAAAGACCACTTGTTTGATGATTGATGGCTATATCAACATAATACGAGAGATTCTCGTCCATCTCGTTGATGGGATATACTTCAGTAGTAAGCTTAACCAAAGAGAAGCATGCACACATATTGAGATAAGAACAATACACCATCACACAACAAGCACATAAAGCTCATACGAGCTGATTATTTAAAGATAAAAAGTGAAAAATAAAATAAATGTGTTTGGGATCCCTTCGAATCATCGGCAAGTTGTCGATGATCGGAGGACAACTATATTGTAATGAGGTGAAAAAAATTGGTGTTTTAAGGATCTTTCTAGCTCGATACCATATTAGAAGGAGAATTCCTCATGATCTTTATTCATTCACAAGCCAACTTTATATACACATGAGTCTTAGGACTATCCAAGGAAACTGCCAATCACAATTAATGATACATATCGCAAAGACAATCAATATGTAATGACAACTCATGACAATGGATAATGTCAATCCATATCTAATCACGAATGACTCAGCTAATACTCCCCCGCAGTTTGAACGGGAGGCTTCTCGACGGACAAACTGGAACATAAGTTGAAAAGCGCTTCTTCTTTTATCATTTTCTTTGTTATTTGTTGAGACAGAAGAATAATTGTATTCGCCAACATAGTTGTTTTGCTGCTTGCGACATCCTCTTTTGCGTGGCTTGCTTTGCCTTTAGTAGGTGTGCAAATTTTTGACCAACTATTTTTGAAAAATACAATGATCGCCGGTGGTTTCTTCATCTTCTTTGTTGTTTGTTTGAACGAAAGCATAATTGTATTTTGAGGCATAGTGGTTTATTGCTTGCGGCTCTTCCATTGCGTGACGTTATTTTACGCATGGCTTTGCTTTGGGCCTTTAGGTAGTTGCGACAAATTAACACCCACTATTGCAAAACTACAAGATCCCCGCTGTTAAAACAAGATAAAAGACAACGTTTGATGATTGATGGCTATACAACATAATACGATAGATTCTCCCCCCCGTCCATCTCGTTGATGGATATACTTTCAGTAGTAAGCTTTAACCAAAGAGAAGCAAGGCACACATATGAGATAAGAATAATACACCATCACCATCAAACAAGCACATAAAGCTCATACGAGCTGATTATTTAGAGACAAAAAGCGGAAAATAAAATAAATGTGTTTGGGATCCCTTCGAATCATCGGCGAGTTGCCGATGACCGGAGGACAACTATATTGTAATGAGGTGAAAAAAATTGGTGTTTTAAGGATCTTTCTAGCTCGATACCATATTAGAAGGAGAATTCCTCATGATCTTTATTCATTCACAAGCCAACATAATACGCATGAAGTCCTAGCGACTATCCAAGGAAGAACTGCCAATACACAATTTAATGATAAAGGGATAAAGCCGTAGAATACCAACGAACTTTTCACAATTTATCGATTTGGTACGTGTACTGAATAAATTATCGATTTGGTACGTATACTTTCATAAAGTGTTCTCATTTGCACATTTTGATGACGTGTCATACGTGATAGGCTGACACGTAGCACATCAATAACGTGACACGTCATCAAAATGTGCAAATGAGAACACTTTATGAAAGTACACGTACCAAATCGATAAATTGTGAAAAGTTCGTTGGTATTCTACGGCTTTATCCCTTTAAAAAAGATAATGAAAGTGTATAAAATGTATGTGTTTTGTGATTAAAAATGGTATAAAAAGTGAGATTTTATAGTGAATGGGGGATTGTTTATTTATTTTTTAAATAAAAATATAAAAGAAAGAGTTAATTTTTTTTAATACGAAATCTTCCTCCAATTGTAAGGTCGTGCAGAAGACCCTAACTTTGCAAAGGTTGGGGGTGACCAGGTCTTGCTTCGGTCGGCGTAGTGGGTGACCAGGTCCCTTTTATTGCCACATGGGACGACCGACCGCAAAAGGTGGTCCCATTACGTTTATGTGGGTTGGGAATTTGATTTTGTGAGGTAAATCTAGGCCGTTGGTTGATTGGGTATGAAACGATCCAACGGTCGATAAAAAGTTTGGTTTTCAAGTTAACGAATAAGTATATGTTGTAGAAACATGTAGGAATATTATTAAAATATGCCTCCAATATTCCTCGGGATATACTCCTTAATTATATGGCATATTCATCCAAAGCTATACTATGTAGATACCCGACTTTTTAATCAAGAAAACCCTAATACATACATAATTTTTTACGTACTATTTCATTCTCATTGTTTCTTTTTCTTTTTACAGATTGTTCTCTACAATAAATTTCTTATATTTCTTGAAAGATGTGATTTATCATTGTAAATATATGAGTTGTATTCTTGTTACTTTTTCTTGCTTTAGTAAGTAACAGTATGGTATATCATACTTATAAGTAGCAATATGCTTTACATACGTATGCATGCTAAATCCATGCATGAAAAGTGTTTCGATCCATGCACATGGCTTTTCCCTTTATGTGATCAGTAGCAATCTAAACTCATAAGGGATTTATGATGTTGGTTTTATTTTTCTAACAATTGTCAGTAATTATTTAATTATTTTGCAGGATGAGCATTGGATCAAGTTTGGAAATTAAATAAATAGATATCGTTGAACTTTAAATAGCTTGTGAAAGATGGTTTACAGCTTCGTATGCTACATATTAGCTTTTAAATTATGTTAATGCAAAAACTTATATTCCTTTGGTGATCAAATAAGACCTTATTTATATCTTTCTTTAAGAAAACATTATGATGAATACTTTTTTCGTGTTTATTTAGGTTTTATGTATTTGTTGAAATTGTTGTAGATCATGGTTGGATACAACTACTTTGAATTGTTTGAAAACCCATTAAGTGATTTAAGCATGGCACAATACCTTGGAGACCAGGTTAAAATCATCATTCGGTATATTCATTTTTTTTGTATGAATAATATATGAAACAATGGATAATTTGATGTTGTTCTATTGCTTATATAACAGAATCACCGAGATTTGGCTAGGAAAGCAGTAAGGAAATCATTAGTATTGTTAAAGAACGGAAAATCTGTAGAGGAGTCAACACTTCCTCTACCTAAGGTAATCGCCAAAGATAATTTGTATTATTATGTATATTATTATGAAGCAAACCCGCCCGTCGGGCGAGTTATGTTACTAGTATTATATATATTATTAAGTTAATTATTTTAAATGCGCACACAACTTCTTCTGACAAATAGTAATTTTTAGAGACATAAACAAAGAAAAATGTGAAATTTTAAAAT
This sequence comes from Tanacetum coccineum, assembly GCA_026074375.1. Lineage (NCBI taxonomy): Eukaryota > Viridiplantae > Streptophyta > Magnoliopsida > Asterales > Asteraceae > Tanacetum > Tanacetum coccineum. The sequence continues at coordinate 8,327 of BQNB010138574.1, read as the reverse complement.
TGGGTTTAAGGTTTCATTGTAATTTATCTTTTGATCCATTAATAAACTACGTGCTTTAAAAGTTATTCTTTTGTTAGGGTTTTATTCCCGAGAGGTTTTACCTTCATTTATCAACCTTTAGGTCAGAGTTATAAAAATTCGTTTCCGCATCATGCGTCAACTGATTATCATGATCTTTTGTCATTTGACAATTTGATTTTGGCTATTAAAAGGGAGAACTGTTAGAACCACAATTTTAAAAAAAAACATCCACACAATGACTTGTCATCTAGTTTGTGACATTCTATATCTTCTTTTTAATTTCTCTTTTTTTATAAATCCAATAATATACACGATATGTCATTGTGTGAATATTTTTGTGTAAAATTTTTATGATTATTCCTCTTAAAAGAATATGAGAAAAGTTCATTTGCATACCAGTTTCTCCTTACATACCAAGGGACAAATCTCCACCATTCATTTGAGTTTGATCAAATGGTGAGGATTAATCTAAGATTTAATTGGTTAAACCTAATAAAACATGTTTTTTTATTCTCTCCTAATCCAACCGATTACTCTTTCTTTCTCATCTCAATTAACCCTTCATTATTTCTTTTCATTGTAAATTCAATCCACTCACATCACCAACCCTAATTTCACCATAATACTACTAAATAGTAATTACTGGTTAGCATTAATTTCTGATCATTTTGGTGTTAATTTTATGTTTTTAGCTGATTTATGATGAAGCAGGCCCCGGTAGCCTCGCCGTCTCCCATAATGAAGATCCATGGTCATAAATTCGTCGTGGATAAGAAATCGAAGAATTCAAAAATTAAGAATATGACTGAGAAGGATAATTGAGTAGCAGAAATAGGCGATGATAAATTGGGGAAACTGAAAAGGTGAGTGAGAGAGTTAAGAGGAGGAGGGGGAAGCTGATGGAAGTAGCCAGTATGAGTATTAACATTTGATAAGTTAATTTTCTTTGATTTATACTTTTTAATTACATCTGTTTTAACCGTGTTATGTTTTTATAAGTTAATTTTGGTTCAAAATTAATTATGAGTTAGTTTTGTTGTGATTTTTGATCGATTGATTGATTTTGTTACAAGTGGTTTCTAGGAGATAATCATTGAACCCTCTCGCCAAGTGTTTGTGAAATTGTCTATCCGAATTATTTGGGTGTAATGCTAATGCAGTCGCGATGTCGACCCGTATTACTAAATTTGTATATGTTGTTCTTAGGGTGTTTTAGATGCACAATCAACATTGAATTAGTTACGATATCTACACTAGAGGTTTAGGGGTAGTGAATGCTTATACATTAAATTTGGTATACTACAAAATGTGTTATGTCTGAAATTCAGGATCAATAAGCAATATAATGTATAGTCTAGAGAGAGAAAGTAGAGAGAGAAAGAGGGAGAAGGAGGATTAGAGAAATATAGAATGAGATTAAGAAACTTGGAAGACACCTACAAGACACACCTTACAAATGAGGTGGTTGAGGGGTATTTATACCCTTTTACAATGAATGACCATGGAGCCCTTGTCTTCTAGACATTTACAATTTAGCCCCTTTGACTTATAGTCTTTGACTATTTACCATCTACCTAACCTATTACACAATAATATTTCATTATTTATTACAAGACATTTATCTCAATAAGATCGTCACTTTTATCAATCCTAACAATCTTCCCCCAAGGGACGATCATTGAGATCTCTCTTTGATTGCATTAATGATCATCATTTCCTTATTCGTAACAATCTCCCCCTAAAGGATGATCATCTCTCTTGTGACTTCGATCTTTAAACTTTCATTGAGATCTCTCTTGTGACTTTGATCTTTAAACTTTAACGCTTGTTTATCTTGAGTCTTGTTGTGTAATAGTGGTCTTGTTCCAATCGTGCTCTTGTGATCTTGATCTTTATCTTTTCATTTTCTTTTTCCTTTGCCTTTGAGATCTTTTCATGTCATCATTCTTTACCGCGAATCCATCTTGATTTGTCTTTTAAAGCTTCTAACCAACATACTCATACTTTCTTTACAGCTTACAATCTTCCTCATGTAGAACTTTTGTCTTGATCAACAACTTGACGATTTAAGGAAGTTCTTTGATTTATCAGAGTTGCGGAAGTGTATCTTTGAACTTTGAGAATAAGAAATGAAGGTATGAATTACGACGGTGTTCTTGTTTCTAAAAGGTAGAGATGTTGTCCCCCCAATTGCTTCCCTACAAATAAACAACCATTCGTATGCACATACTTCACATTTCTTCCCCCTAATTGTTGCCCTCTATCAAAATATTCAGCTAGAACACTTCTCTTCCCCCTGATTGCATTTGATGACCATCAAACATAATCATAACCCTGTTGCACCTGAATATTTGATAGTGAAGTCATGTGAGGTTTACAATCTAAGCATGAGAGACAACTTCTAACTTCAATTCCAACAATCTCCCCTTATCAATATTGTGTCATCATAAGTAACCTTGGTAATCCAACACTTCACTTGAATAAATCAAGGAAATGTTGTTTGTGTTTTTTTTGAAAACAAATTCCAAAAAAACACGATAACTACTAGATCACTTAGATTACTAGTTAACACTAATTGAATCATTAAACAATCATTTTCAAATTAGTGACCTACGTTCAGGGTTGGCTTTGATGTTAGCACTGGTAGGATGTGAGATTTATGATACAAATGTACTTTTGTGTCCTATGTGAGATTTATGAATTGATCTCATTCGGCTCTAGACTCAATAAGTGCGTTTTGGTTTTTGTGATTGGAGGCTGGAGCAGACTGCCACCTTTTCAATATCAACAATCTCGGAGTGAGATGTCAATAGATTATGCATTTAATCTCCGTGACAATGAAACAAGAATTCTTTTGAGAGAATCTTGAGTGGCTGGGAAGGGTTGTGCATTGCATCACTGGGTCCATGATGTCTTTCTTCAATACCAAATATCATCTTTGTGATATTCGATAGATTATGTATTGACCCGGTTTCTGCCTAAAGTTTGTGGAGGGCTTCTTTCTTTTCACCCTTTATCCATACATTTCTTTTTCATTCTTCAACCCCTTCAATGTTAAACTAACGCGTCCTCATTATCATCTTGTTGTGATTGTTCCGATGATAACTCATGCCTTAGTTAACATTATTCCCATTCACATTCTACTCCATCATACCTAAGGACCTATATTCTATCTATGGAATGTCCCTGGGTAGATCCCTCCGGTTCTGGTTGGATCATGGGATAATACCTAACCTTACCACCTTATATCTTCTTTGATCATTGTGAGGTAGTTGGTTGATGGGTATTTAAGATCGAAACCATAAAACCATTTGAAAATCAATCAAAGTGTTTGATATAAATCAAAACATTTAACACTTTGAAAGTTTCACTTTTTGAGAAATACTCCCCCTACACATGTGCATTGATATTCAAAATTATTTTGCACATGGAGGAAAGAGTTGATTGCACTTTGAGTCTTTTAGATCACTTTGATATTCCACACACTTAAGCATTTATCTTTCTTGATCACATTTTAATCCAATTTTCTCCCCCTCAAAAATAGCATACCAAATGATATTTTTGATATCAATGGATTAAAATAGCTATATGAGAATTTGAAAACACATGGGAGAAAACGGATATAGCATGATTATGATTTGGAACCTTTTTGAATGTTCTAAACAAATTTGAAAAATAGTTGCGTCAAAGTATATAAATATCTAAAACGTATGGTCAGTAGATTGCTCACTCCTCATCCTGTTAATTTCAGGAAACGGTCCAATCTTCACCATTTGGACGCTTATTGATATAAACACACTTGACAACAACTCCTTTTGAATCAATTATTATTCATTTGTTCAAAACTTAGAGTTGAACACAAGTTGAAAGATTTTGAAAAATCCTTTTGAATAACTCTTGAAAATTTGTGTTCAACCTTTTGTATACCATTTTACTTGAGCTCAAGATTTGGAATATCTTAATGAAATAGCTCAAGTCCGAGAAGTTGTAAACTTCTCGTTGTGAGGATAAATGTACAAAAATGTACACTTTCCTTTATTTGAAGAACGAGTCCTAAGCTGTCATTTACTTAGAGTCCGTATGTTCCCGTGCACACCTTTGAAAAGATGATGATAAAAAATTGCTCGAGACAAAGAAGATTTCTCTTCTTTTAAAGATAAAGCGCACTGAAACGTACACTTTTCTTTTATTTGAAAACCGGGTTGTTATCTGAAATTTAATAACAAGCCATTTTTATGAGCAAACTTTTGAAAGATTTTTGAAAATCTTTTTGAAAAAGTTGATTATGTTTTGCTCAAAACAAGAAGATTTCTCTTCTTTTAAGGTAAAGCGCACTGAAACGTACACTACCCTTTTATTTGAAGACCGGGTTGAAATCTGACATTTGATTACAAACCATTGACTTGAGCTACAAAACTTTGAATGTTTTATTTGAATAGCTCAAGACCGAAAAGATTTCTCTTTTCGTTGTTAAGGATAAATGCAACTGAGATCGTACATTTTCATGTTATTTAAGCAAGGGTTCTGTAATTGATATATGATTACAAAACCATTGACATCGAATTTAGAAAACAACATTTTGGAACACCATTTAGCCAGGTACTAAGGGTTTACCAAATTTGTAAAAACCAATGATGTTATGTTCAAGTCGATGTAAAGATGTTGAGTTCCAATGAGAGCTTGAAACTGGTGTTTCATTTGAAAACAGCTCTCGTGGAATCACAGAGATTTAATATTCCTTTGCATTATTCCATTGATTTTTTGAAATCGGTGTTAAATGGAGTTTTAAATCTTGTTGACGAAGAAAATTTCCATTTGTTAATGTCATTTGATGAAACATCCTAAAAATTTGTTTCGTTTGACACTCTTCCTTTCTTGTTGATGGTTGAAGCAAAGTCATTCTTGTTTTGCATCCAAAGCATTTATGTTTTTGGAAATATTTTGAAAGATTTCGAATGACTTTGCTTTTGGCCTTCACACTTGTTTTTCGGTGTAAAACGGAGTTGTGAAGTAACAAAAACGTGATTCTTTCCTTTGAAAGCACTTGTCTTAAAACTCTTTTGAGAAGAAGATTTTTCAAAAGTTTGAGATTCCTTAATTGGCCTTCACACTTGTTTTACCGGTGTAAAACACGAGTGTGATGTTTCAAAAAATTGATTCTTTGCATGTGAAGCTCTTGTCTTAAAACCCTTTGAGAGAAATGTTTCAAAACATTGAGATTTCTTAACAAATCTTCCTATCTTTTTGTAAAAGAATAGGTTGTATTAAACTGATAAACCCTTCGTATGGGAAAACGGTTCTTTTTTTCTGAAGTTCACGCGTTTTTCTTTATGTGAAACCTTTTCCGAAACACTTCTCCTTTAGGTTTGATGATGATTTGAACATTGATGTATCCATTTTTGCCGTATTAAGAGAATTAAACTTCACATTTAAAGCATTATATGAAGGTCCCTCCAACTCTTGATATTCTTTTTGACAATAACGAATTCTTGAGATGCCAATTTTGATTCCAAAAATATGCTCAATTCGTTTTAAAAGCTGATCTTTTCATTTTTTAGGCAAGACTGAGGAGAAGTGACTTGGTTTGACCAAACTCTTTTGCACATCAACTTTAGGAGAAACCATGATTTTGATTTTTGAGATTTTATCAACAATTTATCAGCTAGTGGTTTTCCTAAAATTGAATGTTTATCAAACTTAGTTTGCACAGACTTTCCTTTCAGATTTTCCAATTGAGTTCTCAAATGATTAATTTCTTTAATAAATTGTTCTTTTCAGGTATTAGTATTTATTCTATAGTTATATTTTCAAGCCTATATAAACTTAATAGATTATATAAATCCATGTTACCAAAAACCTATAAAGCTAAGATATATCATCAACCTTTCGATGTTTAATTGTCGGCAATACAACTTTCATTTTTTTCAAGTTTTTCAAAATACGCCTAAAATTTAGATATTCTGTTCGACAATTAAGCTGACATCATTAAATTTTTGTCTTTTGAGCAATGATCTTTCGATAGATGAGTAACTTTTGATAGAAAATCAAATTTTTCTTATCGAAGACATTTAATTTCCCGTGTTACCCTTTTTACTTCATCAACGAAAGCATTCTAAGTATTATCATTTTTTTCAACAAATCAGAATTTTCTTTTGTTTGTTTTGCTAAAGTCTTTTCCAGCTCAACAATCTTTATTTGAAAAACACATGTTTCGCTTTCAAAAAGATTCTTTTTGAATAATTCAATCTTCGCATTCTAAAAATCTTTTGTCTGTTGAGGTATGATTTGTTCGAGATGAGTTATCTTTGACACAAAAACACGTTTTTCTTCTTCGAAAGCTAGTTTGTCATTACTCTCGTTGTTTGCCCTTTTTAATTCAAAGCAAAAGCATATTCAGATTCATCAATTTTCATTGTAAAATCGGAATTTCTTGTGTTTGTTTTGCTAAGCTTTTTCGAACTCAACAATATTCTCCCCATACCTGATGGAGATAGACATAACATATCTTTCGAATCCAATTTCCGATTTGTCACAAAAATAAGCACAAATGATATCTCAAAACGAACCCAAAAATATGCAACACAATTAATATTCAATACGAAGCCAAAAATTTAACTCAAAATTTTAATCACTTTCAAAAAATCTTTCCCGCAATTTAAAACCCGTAGACCAAAAATTTATAGCACAAATCAATTAAACCACCACTCACTACACATTATCTTATACAAACCTCTCAAAAATTCAAAATTGGTCCAACCATAAAACACATAAATCAACCCAACACACTATTCGGTTTACCACGCAATTAAATGCACAACAATAGATGGAAAACACCAAAGACTTGGCCTAGAAGTAATCAAGAAATTTTATATTAAGCAAATGCAAAAAGCCCAACACCAAATTCTCACAAACCCTAGCTACACATTAACAAACCAACGCACACCTCTTATTTTCTTTTGCTATATGATAAAACACATACACATCTAACACATTCACTCTCACATACAATAGTCACTCTCACTTTTATAACCATCACACAGTCACACAAATACAATCCCTAACCCTAAATCTTATATACACTTCACACGCCTCCTTTTATAGCTCTCCACCATTTTTTTTCTTTATATCACACACGCCTCTTCTTGTACAAATTTCACAGTCACAGAAACAATTTCTAACCCAAAAATCACATACACAAATCCCACTTTGATTTCTTTACAAACACACGAACCACAAACACCCTTGATAAAAGTCAAAGGTTGAAGATCTTGTTTCTTTGACTGCTGCACAACACACAACCGACAATCATATCTCAGTTAAAGATAACCCATTTTCAAGATATTCAACTCAACTTGGGTAGGTTTTATTTCGATTGGTTTTCTTGTGATTTTCTTTTTCGTTTAACAAATCAAAACAAAAGAGATTACAAACCATTGACTTGAGCTACAAAACTTTGAATGTTTTATTTGAATAGCTCAAGGCCGAAAAGATTTCTCTTTTCGTTGTTAAGGATAAATGCACTGAAACGTACATTTTCCTTTTATTTAAAGCACGGGTTGCAAATGAACTAAATCTGAGATCTTAAAGTTCTTGTTTTTCTTTTTGTCTTTTCCTGTTTTCTGCTTCTTGTTGATTTCTGTTTTTGGTTTTCGAAACAAGGATCTATGATGAAATTGTGTGTTATAATCTTTTTGAAGAGATGATATACTTCAAGTATAACGAACACTCAAAAACTAAGATCTAATTTATCATTTTCCGAGATTGAGTTGATCCGAGTTTGTGACTAAGTTCAGATCTGGAACGGTGATGAGTTTTTCCTTATGAGTGAACTGAGATCTTGATATGTGAAATTCTTTTTCTTTTTGTTACCGAGTTTGAGTTACTTGTGAAGATTTTGGATTTATGATGATGAGAAAACTGAGATCGATTCTTGAGTTGATTAATTTGGTGACCGAGTTTGATTTTTCGAGTTTAGATTCCGAGAATGAAAATCGAAATTAGATCGATTATGATTTGTGTTATAATCTTTTTAAAGATTTGATATAAGCACAAGAACCGAGATCTGAAAAATATGAATCATGCTTTAAAAATGATTTGACGAGTTTGACCAGATCTGCTGAGTTTGACCAGATCGACTGAATTTGACTATTGAAACAGCTTGTTTACTGAATTTGAAACAGCTTGTCTACTGAGTTTGACAATAAGCAAACTCAGTAGACAAATTCAGTAAACAAGCTGTTTCAATAGTCAAATTCGGTCGATCTGGTCAAACTCAGCAGATTTGGTCAAACTCGTCAAATCATTTT
>BQNB010138573.1:0-17688 GCA_026074375.1 Tanacetum coccineum | reverse complement strand
AATATTTTCCTAGCTCCTTGCTAGTTTTTATTTAAAATGTCGTTCAAAAAAAAAAAAACTATATAAACACAATAACTTGAACAAAAATCACAATATATTTATCACAAACAATAAAAACAGTAGGTTTCACCATTTATGCATAAATAACATTAAAATATGCAAATAAAGTGTTTTACACCTGAATTAGTGATGTTAAGCTTGTATTTCAGCTTTTTTTTTACTTGAAGCTTCATCTATAAGCTTAATCGTTAAGATTTGTTCTTCAACAACATCATCGACATCTTTTTCTTCCATTATTTGATGCGATTTGTGAATGATTATTGATGATGTATGTGTTTTAGTGTGTTTTTTTATCAGTGCAAAAAGTGTGTGTTGTGTGTGTTTTGGACTGAGAAAAAAGTAGATCTGATAATGGGACGAGATGTGAAGATTGAGGAGTGGTAGGTGTGAGGTAAAATGACTGAGATGCCCCTTCGCTTTTTTTATGAATTTTCTTTTTTTTAATTAATAAAAGTGTATTTAATCTCAACCCTTGATTGTTTTTTGATGGATGGCTGAGATGTATCCCCCAATATCTAAGAAAAAGATGGTTTCCAATATAAACTCCCTCTTAATTTTAATATTAGCATATTACTATTAACTAATATATGTGTTTGTATATATATCATGGCATGTGAAATCATAGGCTGTCCGTAAAGATTCTCAAGAACTCCGATCACCTCACGAAATAAAAGAACAAAAACACATAGTCATGAAGAGCCACTTTTGCATACCAGCAAGGATAAGAGCTAGCCGAAAGAGCACACGATTATCGCCCATGTCACTGCTCGATCGCTTTAGGGAGGCGGTTTTCCGCTTGATTATGATTTCAGCACTCACTAGGACCTCCACTGCCACCAACATCACTGGCTACACTTCCCCTTATGATACTCAGTCTCCATTAAGGTTGTCCTCAAGGTCTTCGTCTAAATCTTCACCAGCAACCACAAATCGCCACAACCACATGTCGTAACATCATTATACAAGCGATTCACATCACAACGAAGCGGTTGCTGATTGTATAGAGTTCATAAAACGGGCTGCAAATGAAGAAAATAGAGATTCAAGTGCTAGTAGTAGCAGCAGGCAAAGGAGTCCGCTTTACCACAAGAGTGGCGCCGAGATTGTTATTCCACTTCCAGTTATGTAATTCGAAATCCTTTTATTTCTAGTTTTAACTGCATAAAGTCTCAAGAACACTCATCTAAATGATATTTATAAAAATTATATATTAGTGGATGTGTATGTACTAAAACATTGATGATGGTATTTGTGTCTTTTCAATGGTGCTTGTTGATTAATGGGTGCTACTATTGTTACCCCCTGGCCCACCGAATAATACCAAAAAGGTAGAAAAGATTTCTTTTGTACCCCTTTTAGAGTACAACGCAGTTTTATATTGCGTATTTTTTGACAGTTTCATACTTTTGACTCGTTAAACTTTATAATTTTCATTTCGCGCTTTCAGTTTCACAGTTTTATAATATAAGCAAAATTATAAAAATTTAAAAAAAAATAAAAAGACGAAAAAAACCCGGAAAAACAGAGGGGGTACAAATGGTGTTCCATGGGGTACGTATAAGATGCCTTGATTAATTTTTTTTTCTTTCTTGTTTTGTTGAGATCGTGAATCATATATCTATGATTATTGTTTGCATGTTGATTATATATGGATTGTTCAAATCATGTTTTATGATCACTCTAAGTGATTAATGAAAATGAATATATCCATTATATATACGAGACTTAACATACACAATGGTCGACATTAAATTGTTAATAAGCTAACTTCATGTGATGTTTTTTTTCAAGAGTATGGTCTTCGTTATATGTTTTAAGGAATAAAGACAAGTGGACAATACTTTAATACTCATTACCTGCAACGAAAAATAACAAAGTTATTTACACAAAAAGGGGTATTCAATACGAAGGATCCCATAGGATAAGTACAAAAGTTTTATAATAGGATAGGACAACGGCTTCTTGCCACTAATTTGATCTGATATTAGCATCAGGTTCTAAAGGGAAAATGCTTAGAAAAAGTGATCACAGATATTCAATATTTTGGTGTACAACACTTTTACTAAGAGAGCTCGATACCATAATTTAGGGAGGGACGCTATTCCCACGTGGAAGCTGTGTTGTCGGCGTTACCACATCAGGTTTCGTGGCATTGGGTGTGCGTTGGATGAGGCATTGATACATCAACGCATGTTGAAGGGAGAAAAAGCCAATAAACGTTTTAAAAAATCACCCCAACGGTTATAACGGCTAGTTTGGTTTTTATTATTATTTATTTAAAACTAAACACAACTATACCCTTTTTACACATACATTTTTTACACTCAAACACAACCAAACACAACTATTTATATACTTCCAATCCTACAACAAAAAATGTCTCAATATTCTAACGATCCGTTTTTCAACAACCTCGTCGGGATGTCGCAACCAAACTCGTCATCTTCGTCAAACCCTCCAACACCTTCTTCTGCAAACTTAGTATCATCACATTCTCAATCATCCTGAGTTCGATAACCAATACGATGTGCCGACTTACACACCCGAACAACTGTTGGAGTTTTTCAACTATTGACCAATTGAAATCACGAGTACTCATCGGAAAACATATAAACAGATTAGATAATATACTAGTTTAACAAAATATGAACATGTACTTTTAGCAATTTATCGTAAACACGTCTTGAATGACTACGCGTGTGTTACAAAATTGATACCACGCAATAACCACCCAAAGGCATCTAAGTAGAATCTTCTACTTGGGACACAACATACGTTCGTAGCAAACACTTAAGTATGCAAAGTACTAGTACGTGATAAAGCAAACCAAAGTCTTGATCTTGCTACTCAACAACACGAAAACCCTAAAGGGTTGTTTGGATCGACCGAAAACCCCTTGGGGTTTGTTTCTATCGTATAAGCTAAGGGAGATGGTATTGAGAGATTTAGGGATTTAGGTTTTTAAGTTATGAGAAAACTAAACACCCTAAGCTTTTATTTATACCCTACTAAACTTGGCTTCTAAGTTAGGCAATACCACCTCCTTTAGGATGGGGTTCGGTCGGCTAAGGGAGAAAAGGAAACAAACAGAAACTTTCTTTTATCCCATAAATCCCATATATTAGTCTTTAAACAATTTAATGACTAACGTAACTCTCGTTAAATACTTATATTAATATTTAACGCTCGTTAAGCTTTATCAATTAAATATATTACATGTGATATATTTATTATTAATTATTTTACGTATTAACGCGTGCGTCCCCGTAGGCTCGAATCAATTCTCGGACATATATTATGTTACGTGGACATATTCCAACAGCTCCCACTTGGACATGTATCAAATAATATAATAACATTGGCAAGCGTCTAGCAACACGCCAATGTTCCCAGGATTATCCGAGTGTGGTTTCATAAAGTCACGGATAAATGATTTATGTATTTACAATCCCTTTATTTCAGATACTGTGTTAAAAATGGATATGGATCGAAGTCATTCTATTATTTAACGATTCTGTTTCTACGTATATATAATTAATCAAAGATTACCAAAAAATCATTGAGGACATATTACTGAGTTTTTGGTGTGTGGCCACACATACATTGATTAACAATACGTGGGGTTAGTGCATCATTCTTTAACTTATGAAGGAACAAATTCTTTTATGATCTACAGTGTCATGTCATTGATCATAATTACTTCTAAAATATTCTTATTAGCTACCTTTTCAGGATAATAGAACTAAATCAAGAAGGATCAATCCACACGATGAAGAGTACTTGATTCTTTTCTCAAGTCTAAGGATTTAGTAAACAAAATCACTTACAAGATTCACTTAATGACATCGATCCATAAATTGATAATCTTGTTAGTTGAGGAAGTCTAATATTCATCTAATGAATATCATGTGAGTTTGGCGGACACATCCTTTAATATCTAAGATATCACCAATCACTTAGATTTGTCTTAATTTAACAATATTCCTATATTGTTAGTTGACAACGGACTAATTTAGAATAATAAATATTATTTACGGATTAAACATGCCAATATAGGACAAATTTATAGTAAATATAACTTCATACCACGTATCTTTATCATTAATAAAATTGTCTTAACATCTATTATCCAAAAACTAAACACAGATTTACATGAAACTACTAGCTAAACAATGTCCCATGCTCCTAGCATGTTTGAGTAAGCTTTCCTTTCGATAAAGCCTTCGTAAAAGGATATGTTAGACTGTCATCTGTGTGAACTTTAAGAAGATTAATTTCACCGAGTTCAATACACTCGCGAACATAATGGTATCTTCTATGGTAGTGTCTGGCGCCCCTCCAAACCCTCGGTTCGTTGGCGATAAGAAGTGCGGCTGAATTATCGCAAAACATCTTAATTGGTTCGTTTATTGTTGGTATTATACCAAGCCCTAAAATAAACTTCCTAATACAAACAGCTTCCATTGCAGCTTCCAAAGTAGCTATTTTATTCTACATATGTAGCAGACATTGCAGTAGTACTTTGCTTGGAGCTTTTCCAGTCTACTGCGCCTCTGTTAAAAATGAAGACGTATCTTGTCTAAGACTTAATGTCATCTCTATTAGTATCAAATCCAGCATTGTAATAGAAATCAACTCGAAGTTTAGCTTCAAGATTTCCACCATAAACCAAGAATATATCTTCGGTATTTCTTAAATACTTAAGAATGGTTTTCACAGCAGTCTAGTGTGGTTCTCCTGGATTTTGTTGAAAACGGCTTGTTAGGTTTTGCGTGAACGCAACATCAGGTCTAGTGCATCTAACTGCATACGTAATTGTTGGATCGATTTACTGAATAGATCTAAACCTTCAGCTTGTAAAAGGGTTTGTTGCCTTAGATAAATATAAAGTAACAATGATGAAACATTGAGTGAACACTATTGATTATGCGGAATCTAATCAATAATGCTAAGAAGAACAATATTAAATATCACAAAAGAACTTTTATATTAAACTTTGTATCTGCCTAGGTTATAGATTACAAACTATGATTACTATTCGATCTTTATGATCTTGTGTAGAACTATATCTACTGACTATGCCTAGGGTTCCTTTTATAGACTAAGGAAACCCTAATGGGCTTTACAAAACGCGTATAAAGATAATGCATATCCTTTCCTAAGATATCTCATGCATATCTTTAACTCTAACTAATTTATGCGTAAGTAGACTTAACTATTACATAAGCAGTATTAACTTTTTAACACTACCAGTACTAACTATGATAATCTTTCTACCAGTACTAACTATTCTACTAGCAGAACTAACTATAATACTAACAGAATTAAGTCTGTTATACAAAATTCCTAACATTTGAAGATCAGTAAATGAATCTTCATGAGATGAGAGATACTTGCTCCAAGTGATACTTGATGCTTGATACCGTACGCAAAGTCGGCAATACTTCTCCCATTAAGAATATTACCAAAACACTAAAAAGAAGAGAGACATGATCAAAGATCATATGTTAGCTGAATATGAGTGTAAAAAAACTAATCTATTTGATGCCTAAAACTAGAAAAATGGCTTGGTATTTATAGGCTTGAAGTTTACTGTAGCCCGGTTCCGCCAGTACTATTACCTTAATGGAACCGGCCAGTGCAAAGGTACAGAACCGGCTAATACTGTAGCCTAGTTCTTGGCGGTTCCATCTCTACAATGAAACCGGCCAGTGCAACTATAGGGAACCGGCTAACTGACAACAAATCCGAATTTAGATTTCAAAAAATCTTTTCTAAATACGTTTTGAGGTCATGTATGATGTGTAAAATATTTTTCTTTTATAGAAAAATATCTTTGAGTTTGTATTTTGTTAATATATGCTTAGAACTTATTTCATACATTTTTATTCTAAAAATGTATTAAATTTTTTATGAGAACTAACAAAGTAAATATATAAAGTATGATGTGTGAGATAAGTGAAATGTTAGTTGAGTTAGAAAACTATTGGTTTAAAACTAGTAAACTTTATTTTCTACTTCTGATGATTTTATGTTTTGTTATCGACAAAACATGGATGAATCGTAGAATATTAAAAATATTTTTACGGTTTATTTGTATTAACAATCTCTCCTTTTATTGATGACAAAACACAATTTTATCGAAAGTAAATTACAAAGTTTATAAGTTTTAAATTGAAGTTTTTCTTCTCCCCTTTTTTGTCGAAACAAAAAGAGCGTCGAAGAAAAACTAACCAACGAAAAATTATGTAATGAAATGAAGTAATTTTGAGTGGTTCGTCTGAGATAGAACCAAGAATGATTAGGAAAGAGTCAAAGTTGATTCGAAGAGAATCACGTCCAATGCTCCCCCTTGACAAATGCTCCCCCTAAATGGGATTGTCAAGTTTACCTAGTGAGTTGAAAATGCTACAAGGAAATATGTTAGCAAGTATGATTTTTATGTAAGAATGTAATGTGAGAGATGGTCTGATAAATATCGGAACTATAGAGAATCAATTTCAAGGCTTCCCCTTGATGCGTGCTCTCTAAATAGGATATGTCAAGTGTTTTGGAAAGCTATAAAAGAAATGTTAGTATGAGGAGTGATATGCTCCCCTAGATGAGAAATTCCTGTGGAGAAAAGCAATTTCAAGATACTCAAAAATAAAAAGGAAATGAGAATGATTCTGGACCGTTGGTTCTAGCCGGTGTTGTTCCTGAAAGGAACCGGCTTTGAAATCAAATAGAACCGGCTGACCTGCAGAAAATTCAGCGTATGCCAAATTAGGCGGGAAGCAATATATTCAAAATATATACTACAAGAAACAAAGAGATCAGTAGCCATATTATGTTAATATTTAATGGAATACCAATTCAACACAAATTCATAACTAATTCAACAATTGAAGAAACATAAAATCATAACCAACTCAATGAACAACATACATGATTACACTTTTGACACATAATTTAACTTGTATTAGAAACGAATCATGAAGTAAAACATGTTGACTAATGTCAAAAAAAACTAAAGTCATGATCAATGTCCTAATACTCAAAAATTTCTAGAAATTAAGGTCACACGAGCTTGTCACCGTCATCCTATGGTTGTTGGTTTGAGAGATGATCTAGACGTTCAAGGATGTGGTTTAACATGAATCTCATTTCATTTTGGAAGTTGTTGACAATGGTTTTGGTTCTTTAACAATGTAGGCATGTGTGTTCTTGAGGTCGAGGGGGGTCTTCAATCCATAGAGATTGATCAAGTGGGACAAAGGTGCTACATGGCGGAAGAGATGTTCTAAAAGGTGGTATTGTAGTTGTGGAAGTAGTGGTGGGATAGAATGGAGGTGGCATTTGTATTGCGATGATGGAGGTGGGAGGAATAAGACTATCTTGCACATGTTGTGCATTTTGGATAGCTTCTTGAACATTTTGGGAGAAGGTGTGAAGATGGTTGAGTTCTCCTTGCGTAACATCCGGCAATTTTTGGATTTTTAAAATGACTATTTTACCCTTTAACTTTTCGGGTCCGACTTGACTTTTGACTTTTGGTCTTTTACTGTCACGTAAAAGCGATTACCTCGTAACCAATAAATTTTCGGAACATATTTTAAATAATAAATCATATTTATTATTACATCTCTCACGTGCAAATTCATTTTTAATTTATTTGACTTGAAATGAGAAAATATATGTTATTCCTAAGTTGAATTATCAAAAACGACTCGCTAAATTACGTTTTCATTATTCGGACTCTAAAGCAATTTGATGTAAAACGACATTCCTGACAACTTTTCAGTTTTGACCGAGACTTGAAAACAGTCAGAAAGTGACTGAAATGTCCTCGCAAGATTTAGAAACGAGAAAATAATTAAATTATATTTAATTAACACTTTTTATTAAATAAAAATATTTAATAAATTAGTCATCATTTTATTCGAAAACGTTTGTTGATAACGCGAATATACGGGTTAGAAATTTATTTTTATTTTTACTTCGGACAAGACATAACCGGGTTTCCAATTGAATAACAAATATTTTTATAAATGTTATTAAAAATATTTATGAAATACTATCAAATGAATACTTATTTTTGTTGGAAAAATTATTTGGAAAACAATGGCGCAAGTTTCGTGCGTTGAATCATCCATTAAGTGGCCTAAACGAGTCCCGAACCAATATTATATAAAAGTTTCTCAAAAAATCACTGTTAGTCCCTGGAGTTATATTTTCAAAATCCACCCTAAACTATGAGGGGCTTGCCACTTTTATTTTATAGTTATATATATATATATACATATATATATATATAAAAAAAAAAAAAAAGACAAATTTTCGTGAGAAGGAATAAAAAGAAAAATTTTTTTTTTTAAAAAAGTTCTCGGAAAAATTCAAAAAAAATTCCATTAAAATCAGGTATGTTGGTGCATAAAAACTTTTGTAAAAAGACGTTTTTCTAATTTGAGTTTTTATTACGTTTCTTAAATGCGCAAAAAAAGAAATTTTGATGCACAAAAAATTTTGATAGCACAAATTTTTTGAACTTGTTATAGTTTGATGCGCAAATAAAATTTTTGATGCAAAAAATGCTAAAAAGATTGTTGGGGACTAAAACGAATTTTTGATACACAAAAAAACCGATTTAATGCACAAAAAACGATTTAATGCAAAAGTTTTTTTTTTTTTTTTTATAAATTGTTTTCAGGCAAACTATCCACTTTTAGAAAAAACTTCCTTTTCAAACTTTTTCATGCACCATAACATACACGATTTTGTGGAATTTTTTTTAGTATCTTTTTGAGAACTTTTTAAAAAAATTAAAATCTTTTTTTCTTTCTCACGAATATTTGTCTTTTTTATTTTGATCTTTTATCTATACATTATATATATTTTATATATATATATATATATATATTATATATATAATATATTATTTTATATATATATATATATATATATATATATATATATATATATATATATATATATATATATATATATACATGTCCACCCCATTTTTTTCATTTTCATATATAAAACATACACATGCATCATCACTCTCTCTCCCTCTCCCGAAAACACCCTTGGTGGGTGCGTTTGGTTTTCATTACCGCACCAAGGGTGTGTTCGGGTTAGGTTTAGCAGCAGCAAGGGTGCGTCGTGTTTGTGGTAACACACCAAAGGGTGCGTTGGTTTTGGGTTCATAGCCAACAAGGGTGCGTTGGTGTTGTTCGCAGCCAACACGGGTGCGTTTGGTTGACTGCCACCACCACAAGGGTGCGTTTGGGAGTCACCACCACCAAGGGATGCTTTTGGTTTGGGCTGTTATCACCACAAAGGGTGCGGTTGGGTTAGAAACAGATTAGGGGTGTTTGTGTTGCGGTTTAACAGATTAGGGAGTGTTTGGTTTTGGTTTAAACACCACGTAGGGTGCGTTGGTTTAACATGAAACACGACATAGGGTGCATTTGTTATGTTTACATCAGAAAAGGATGCGTTTGGTTTTGTATAAAACAGATTAGGGTTCTGGCGTTTGGTGGATATTTAGAAACAATTAGGGTGGTTTGGTTTGGCAGCCATGCACTAAAGGTGCGTTTGGCTTGGACAGTTTTGTAGTTATAGGGTGCGTTTTGGATAACAGATAACACAAAGGATTGTGTTTGGGTTTGAAATAAGCACCACGGGGTTGCTCTCGCTTGGTTTAGAGAAGACAACAAAGGATGCGTTGTTTTAGCAAACAACAAGGGTTGTTTGGTATATACACCTGGACTAATAAATATAACACGAGACTTTATAAAATTATAATCGAACTAAATGGTAGTTAAATGGTTAGATAAAATAGTATTATTATTTGTTTAGTTATAAATATATTTATTTAAATCACGTAGTAGTTTGCAACGCGCCGGTTTGTTGAAAAGTGGAAAAGAAAAACATTAGGTTTTTATAAATATGGGAAGACGTTATTTATAACGGGTATGGGTCATGAGAAATTTATATAACTTTTTTTAATTTAGTAATATACTTACTTTAAGCCTCTATTAAATTTAGAAACCGATAAAAGGATAAGTTATAATTTTAAAGAAATAATCATTTGTATTATACCAATTACACAGGATAAACGATACGAAAAACTTATACTTTACAATGAGAATAAACTATTTTAGGACCTGACCCGTCGAGAAACGAAACATTAAAGTTTATAAAATATTATTTTATATTTTTATAATTGTCAGCTAGAGATAACATAACAAATTGTTTGTAAAATACTTTACAAACATTCGAGGTTGGTTTAATTCATAAGACTTTAAGACGTGTGTCTATTTTTATACAAGGAATCTCTTATTAAACTATATTGGGGTCTGAATTATTTGGTATTCAATCATTTTACTACACATATTATATATACTAGCAAAAAACAATATTTTACGGCCCATAAACTTTGGGATTGTTTGTCTTTCGCTATATAATTCACGGTATGAGTTATATAAGGGTATTTTTCATATGTAATATATAAAGAATATATTACATACTGTGCGTTTATCTTTTGATTTATTTTATTTAACCAACCACCAAACTATTACCACTTGGAAATCTAAATCTTTATCAACGTGTCGCGTTGACGTAACCATTCATCGAAAAACTCAAATTCATTATCCTAAGCTAGTGGGACTTAGCCGTGTAAGTTGGAGCTGATCTTTCTCGGTCAAGCCGTTTAGTCTTTGTTGTGTTGTGCATATTTAGATGCTATCTGTCAATCGTTCATCAACATCGAGGGTAAGTTTATACGCTTCCATGTTTTTACTTGTTTTACATATATTTGGGGTTGAGGGTAACATGCTTGTTTTTACAAAAAATGCACTTTATATGGTTGATTACCTGGTTTGTTTATTGTAATATTTATACTCTCGCGTGGAGATACTAGAGTACTTGGTTTTTTTAGTTTTTGAACGTTTAATCACATTTCTATACTTTTTATGATACGGATTAGCTCAGGTTGTATGTTATAAAGTGACTCAATGCTGAGGGTGTCCAGGTGGGGGCCATCCAGGTGTAAGGCACAGTAAAGTATTCAATGCTCGAGGGTGTCCAGGGGGGGATTCCGGTGTTAAAGGGTACACGTAAAAGAATTCAATGCTGAGGGTGGTCCAGTAGGGGCATCCGGTGTAGAAGCAATGTAAATAATTCAATGCTGAGGGTGTCCAGGTGGGGACATCCGGTGTAAGCACATGGCTATTATTTCTGTTAGCGCATCAGTTTCATGAGCTTAGAGTAATCGTAATCATTGTTTTATACTCACATGGATATTTACTGTGCCTTGAATAAAGTGGCAATACATACTTGAAATATTTTTCTGATATATATATTAAATATCTTACATGCTTTGAAACTATACGGTTCAACGTTCATAGTTCATTTTGTTACTATTTAGGAAACATACAAGGTTTGAAATGGTCATGCATACTATACAACTATTTGATTTCTATAAATCATACATACATTTTGGAAGGATATTTAAGGATTTAAATGGTCATACACATTTTACAGAACTTTGGTTCAACATTTGTATTTAAAAAATCTATGAATCACCAAACTTTATTGTTGGCACTTTTTAAGCTATGTTTTCACAGGTGAATTAGATGCTTGGCCTATTCGATGTGCATTGGAGTTAAAACTGAAAGAGTTTCATCATGGGATTTCTACTCATTACATACAAGTGATCAAATTCGTTGTTGTTTATTTTAAGCTTTTCATTGTGATGCAATTATGGGACAAACATTATATCGATTTCAAGGAAATCAACGAGATTACTTTTCAAACGACACATTTAGAGGTCGTTCTCTTGTATCTAGCGCTGTGTATTATGAAGTAACGCCTCCGGACACATTTTCACTGCGACCCATTTTTGGGGGTGTTACAGATTGGTATCAGAGCACTGGCTATAGAGAACTAGGTTGCATATTTTACCCTAGACTATAGTCATTTTTGCAAATATTGCATCACAACAAACATTTTCAAAGTGCATACACACTACTTGCTTACTTGCTTAGGTTACATGTTACCTTAAGTGCTTACATGGTATACATATATATAATATATATATGCTTGCATCCCTTTTGCGTATATCGCACGTTTATTTATATAAGAGTTATTTATATAAATACTAGAGCATTTCTTAAGACATTGTGAGTTGCACAATGGCCTCATCTTACTCCTCAAACATTGTGAGTTGCACAATTGTCTCATTTCATCCTCAGGCATTATAAGTTAAACAATGGTCTCTAAGAATATTATTTTCTTCATAGCTTTATACAATAGCGTAGTACGCGAAGGCCGTCATAATTTTGTTTACATGGAATTATGTATTAATCTAAGTATTACAAGTCTTGTATGGGCGGGACTTGTAATGTGAGGATTGATATGATAATTGTTATGTTAACAAAACCCGTCACAGTTCTGTTTACATAGGATTATATATGAATCTAAGTATTACAAGTCTTGTATGGGCGGGACTTGTAATAGGAGGATTGATGTGATAACCACTAAGTTGGCTCGTTCATAGAGACTTTTACCTTATTTACTCTAACCGAGTACTCATTAACGAGCTTGAGCTCTAGGTCGATATTCCTTGGTAGTTTTACTCCCCGTCTTCGAAGACGAGTTTGGAACACTCGTCCTATACTCATTAGAGCACATGCATCGTCATGTCATCCATCACCTTGAAGGTTATGTGAGTACGCGCATTGCATCGGGAATTATTAAGTAGGATGATTTGTAATCTATTTATTTGAAAGGATTGGGACGCCTCTTCATTTAAATAATTAAATTGTAAATCACCGAACCATAAGTTTATCAATTCATTATTTACATAAATTGGGACGCTTCTTTATGCAAATAATAAATTATAAATAAGTGGGCTTAATAGTATCCGATATGAGACGAGTATGAACTCGAACCCGATAATCACCGGAATCCGTTAAAAAGGTTTAGAAGCACAATCGTGCCTTACCACTCAGCAGAATCTTAAGGCCTCACTTGGAGCTACCTTATCTCATACTTAAGTTATTACTTTTGCCGTTGCCAATCCTTGCGATCGCGAACTGTTTGTGGAACTAACAGACTTGTTACACACTTGAGCTAATGGAGTTGATTCATCCTCGAAATAACGACTGAGTACCATATTCCGCCGTCTATCGCATAAGCTCTTCCGCGAGCTCCTCCCATTTGTTAAACTTTATTCTGGGAATATTGTTTCTCGAAATGTCCTCATTCCCGGCATCCCATCACCATTTGTTATAGTATTGAAGTTATGGTCGCTGCTGTTGGGTCCTGGAGCGGTCCCAGCTGGTACAACTTTATCCAATAGGTAATGCAACCCCCTTAAACTAGATAAACACCTATCGACGAAAGAGATAGTCGGACTATTCATTTCGGGTCACTAGTACGAAGACTTAGGTCATGATACACTCTGGTACTGCCAAGTAAGTTGGATACTTACATCCATAAGCCTCGTTTGATGTAAATCATCGAACATTACAGATATCAGAAACGAGACTCCGTCCTGGAACATTTAAAACTGTATACAAATATACTCACGCGACTACACTTTCTCCTTCGATGTTTTCACTATTAAGAGACTCTCTTTATAACGCGGTTATATCAGTCATAAGATCTGTAATGATATTTTTGAGATACCTATTTTGATGGATTAAATATCCTAGTCAAACCTAGCCGAAATTTTTGGTATATTGAGAAGTGTCGAAACACCAAATTTTGCTAAATAAAATTTTCAGCGTTTTGTTTAGAACTGGTTTACCAAATCTTAAATCTTTTCCTAGTCACGCAATCGGTTAACACAAATCTAATCTCGGGACGAGATTTCTTTAAGGGGTAGGTACTGTAACATCCGGCAATTTTTGGATTTTTAAAATGACTATTTTACCCTTTGACTTTTCGGGTCCGACTTGACTTTTGACTTTTGGTCTTTTACTGTCACGTAAAAGTGATTACCGCGTATACCCGTACTATTTTCGATATCATATTTTATAAATAATAAATCATATTTATTATTACATCTCTCCCGTGAAAATTCATTTTTAATTTTTTTGACTTTAAATGAGAAAATTTTTTTTTTTCCTATGTTTAATTAAAAAACACGACTCGCTAAATCACGTTTTCATTATTCGGACTCTAAAGCAATTTGATGTAAAACGACATTCCTGACAACTTTTCAGTTTTGACCGAGACCTGAAAACAGTCAATAAGTGAGTGAAATGCCCTCGCAAGATTTAGAAACGAGTAAATAATTAAATTATATTTAATTAACATTTTTTGTTAAATAAAAAATAATTAATTTAATTAGTCATCATTTTATTCGAAAACGTTTGTTGATAACGCGAATATACGGGTTAGAAATTTTATTTTTTATTTTTTACTTTCGGACAAGACATAACCGGGTTTCCAAATGAAT
The DNA here is from genome assembly GCA_026074375.1 of Tanacetum coccineum. NCBI lineage: Eukaryota > Viridiplantae > Streptophyta > Magnoliopsida > Asterales > Asteraceae > Tanacetum > Tanacetum coccineum. The sequence goes on along the minus strand of BQNB010138573.1, from coordinate 3,176 downwards.
AACAAATATTTTTATAAATGTTATAAAAATATTTATGAAATACTATCAAATGAATACTCATTTTTGTTGGAAAAATTATTTGGAAAACAATGGCGCAAGTTTCGTGCGTTGAATATCCTTTAAGTGGGCCTAATCGAGTCCCGTATCCTAATATTATATAAAAGTTTCTCAAAATTTCACTGTTAGTCCCTGGAGTTATATTTTCAAAATCCACCCTAAACTATGAGGGGCTTGCCACTTTTATTTTATAGTTATATATATATATATATATATATATATATTTTTATATATTATTATATATAATTTATAATTATATTATATTTAGATATTAATATGTACACTCCATTTTTTTTCATTTGTCAATATAAAAACACACACATGATCATCACTCCTCTCTCCCTATCCCATATTTTTCCGGCTACCGCCCCACCGCCAGCCACCACCGTCAGGCCATCCACGCAGCGCCACGGAAAAACTTTTCCGGCGGACTTTTTTTGCGAAATAAATAAGATCCCATAACGGTTTCTACCCGATCCCCACAACCACTCGCGGCCACGCGCCGTTTACCCCCCCCCCCCCCTCCGCTGCAAGCCGCCGCTACCTACCCCCATCACCACTCCATCATCCTCCACACCATCGAGACCATACACCACTCACCCCGCTGCCAAACCATCACCCCCACGCACCACAGCCCACCTACACACCACTCGTTGCCGCCACACCAGACGCACCCCCGCACCATCATCATCACATCATCATCATCTCCATGCCACCCTCGTCCTCATCACCACCACGCCACCACCATCGTACGCCACCCATGTGGGTGCGTCGGGTTGGCTGTGTAAACACACGCACGTGGGTGCGTTTGGTTTTCATTACCGCACCAAGGGTGTGTTCGGGTTGGGTTTTTGTTTTGAAGCAGCAATTGGCTATGCGTCGGGTTTGAGGATAACACACCAAAGGATGCGTTGGTTTTGGGTTCATAGCCAACAAGGGTGCGTTTGGTGTTGTTCGCAGCCAACACGGGTGCGTTTGGTTGACTGCCACCACCACAAGGGTGCATTTGGCAGTCACCACCACCAAGGGATGCTTTTGGTTTGGGTTGTTATCACCATAAAGGGTGTGGTTGGGTTAGAAACAGATTAGGGGTGTTTGTGTTGCGGCTTAACAGATTAGGGAGTGTTTGGTTTTGGTTTAAACACCACGTAGGGTGCGTTGGTTTAGCATGAAACACAACATAGGGTGCATTTGTTATGTTTACATCAGAAAAGGATGCGTTTGGTTTAGCAAAACAACAAGGGTTCGTTTGGTATATACACTTGACTAATAAATATAACATGAGACTTTATAAATTATAAATCGGAACTAAAATGGTAGTTAATGGTTAAATAAATATAGTATTTATTAATTTGTTTAGTTATAAATATATATATTTAAAACACGTAGTAGTTTGCAACGCGCGGTTTGTTGAAAAGTGGAAAAGAAAACATTAGGTTTTATAAATATGGGGAAACGTTATATAACCGGGAAGGTCATGACGAAATTTATATAACTTTTTTTATTTAGTAATATTTTACTAAAGCCTCTATTATTTTAGAAACCGATAAAAGGGACTAAGTTATATTTTAAAGATATAATAATTTGTATTATACAATAACCGGATAAACGAACGAAAAACTATACTTTTACAATGAGATAACTATTTTAGACACGACCCGTCGAGGAAACGAAACATAAATTTATAAAATATTATTTTATATTTTATAATTGTCAGCTAGAAGATAACATAACAATTGTTGTAAAAACTTTACAAACATCGGTTGTTTAATTCATAACTTTAAGACGTGTGTCTACTTTTATGCAAGGACATCTTATTAACTATATTGGTGTCGAATTATTTGGTTTCAATCATTTACTCACACTTATTATATAATACTAGCAAAGCATTATATACGCCACATAAATCTTTGGATTGTTTGTCTTCGCTATATAATTCACGGTATGAGTTATATAAGGGTATTTTTCATATGAAATATATAAAGAATATATTACATACTGTGCGTTTATCTTTCGATTTATTTTATTTAACCAACCACCAAACTATTACAACTTTAAATCTAAATCTTTTATCAACGTGTCGCGTTGACGTAACCATTCATCGAAAAACCCAAATTCATTATCCTAGGCTAGTGGGACTTAGCCGTTAAGTTGAGCTGCATCTTCTCGGTCAAGCCGTTTCGTCTTCCGTTGTGTTGTGCATATTAGACGCCTATCTGTCAATCGTTCTTCAACATCGAGGTAAGTTTATAGCTCCCCTGTTTTTACTCGTTTTACATATATTTTGGGGTGAGAACATGCTTGTTTATAAATGCATTTATATGGTTGATTACCTGTTTGGTTTATATACTTATTTATACATCTCGCGAGGAGATACAGTACTTGGTTTAGTTTTTGAACGTAAACACATACTATACTTTTATGATTACAGATTAGCTCAGGTTGTATGTTATAAATGATTCAATGCTGAGGGTGTCCAGGTGAGGGCATCCGGTGTAGGCACACGTAAAGTAATTCAATGCTGAGGGTGTCCAGGTGGGGGCATCCGGTGTAGGTACACGTAAAATAATTCAATGCTGAGGGTGTCCAGGTAGGGGCATCCGGTGTAGGCACATGTAAAGTAATTCAATGCTGAGGGTGTCCAGGTGGGGACATCTGATGTAAGCACATGGCTATTATTTCTGTTAGCGCATCAGTTTCATGAGCTTAGAGTAATCATAATCATTGTTTTATACTCACATGGATATTTACTGTGCCTTGAATAAAGTGGCAATACATACTTGAAACATTTTGGTGACATTAAATTGGTCATGCATTCTTTATAAATCTTTGGGATAAGATTGGTACTTTTAGAAACTTATACAAACATACTCACGCGACTACATCTTTTTCTTGAGGTTTTCACTATAATGAGACTTTCCCTATAACACGGTTAGATCAGTCATAAGATTTGTAATGAATCTGTAATATATTTTGAGATACCCATATTGATGGATTAAATGTCCTGGACAAACCTAGCCAAAATTTTTGGTAGATTGAAAAGTGTAGAAACACCGAATTTTGCTGAATAAAGTTATCATCGTCTTGTTTAGGACGAGTTTAGTTAACCTTAAGTATTT
>BQNB010138572.1:0-17688 GCA_026074375.1 Tanacetum coccineum | reverse complement strand
CAATGATTCACCTCTCTCAGGAGTTAACACACCTGGAAGTGATGAGAATAGACTAAAACTTTATGATTTGATGTACATATAGTCAATGTTGTTGTTTATCTGTTGCTGAAATGATCGTGTGTTGCTAAAGAGAAAGTATATGTAGCTGTGAAGTGTTGGTCCTAATATTTAAAAGATTAGATGCTGCGAATATCAAGAAGTGGTGCTTTAAAGAGTTGCTGATAGAAATCAAGAAAGTGCTCATACAAGACAGTCATCATGTTGCAGTTCAAGAATAAATCTAAAGATAATGCTCACAACATCCCCAGGAAGATCATAATGAAGGTATTCGAAGAAACTTGAAGTTTACAAGTGAAGATCAAGTTAGGGGAGGATTGTTAGGAATTATTGTAAACATACTTAAGTCTGGTAGTTATAGAGTTAAGTCTGGTAGACATAGTTAAGTCTGCCAGTACTAAGTTAAGTCTGCCAGTACTAAGTTAAGTCGGGCAGTACTATAGTTAGTACTGGCCTTGTCTAGTTAAGTCTGTTTATGTAACATAATAGTTATCTTAATAGTTATCTTAGAGATATCTTAGGAAAGGATATGTATTATCCTTTTACGCGTTTGTAAAGCCCATTAGGGTTTCCTTGGTGTATAAAAGGAACCCTACGGCATAGTGTTTGAAATATAGAACCCTAATAGAAATCAATAGAAAATAGCAAAGTTTTACATTGTGTTCTTCTTAGTACTTGTGTTAAGATTCCGCATTAGCACATAGTATTCATAGTCATTGTCTCTCATATAGTTGATTTGGATTTATTCAAGTTAGCTATTGTCTTATAAAAGGCTAAACAGATCCAAGACTTTGGACCTACAATGAACAACAATTCCAACCTCCTATGTGATGGTGTCCTTTTCCTCAATTCATGGGACAACCAAACGGTATGTATAACACTAACGGACCCATGAGAAATTGGGGACCAAATGCTTGAGTTGTTTTATGCATCTAGGTACGTCAAAAGGTGAAACTTAACTTGGATGAATCGATCCAAGATAGCGGTTGTACTAGACACATGACCGGAAACAAAGATCTCTTCTCATCCTATAAACCTTTTGATGGAGGTAACGTGTTGTTTGGTAGTAACACTAAAAGCAAGATCATTGGCAAAGGTATGATTTCTTATAACTCCCTCACCATCAATGATGTTAGTCATGTAGAAAATCTTAATTTTAATCTTCTTAGCATATGTCAAATTTGCGATAAAAAGTGCAATGTACTATTTAGTGAAACCGGTAGCAAAATAATTAAAAACGGCATAACCTTAGGAAAAGGAATTAGGAAAAATAGCCTTTACATTATGAAAATGAGGAACTCACCAAAAGACACCCTTTGTCTAACCTCTATAGATGATACTTCGACCTTATGGAATCGAAGATTGGGTCACCCCAATATGCGACTTATACAATCGCTATCATCTAAAGAACTTGTTAGAAACTTACCAAAACTAAAGTTTGAAAAACATTTTTGCGACGCTTGAAACGTTGTAAAACAAGTACATGAAAGCCATAAGGCTAAAAACATGGTTTCTACTTCTAAATGCCTAGAACTTTTGCATATAGACTTGTTTGGTCCGTTGGCCGTTGATCAGCTCTGACTATACCTTAAAATATATAATATAATGAAATATCAAATATATAGCAAGAATAGTCTAAAAGCAGAATCAATGATACCGAGAAGTAGTATAGAGCTTTCCCGGGTCGTAAATCCCCAACGAGGCTGGAATGGTAAATCGATACGATCGAAGATTTGAGTTTGAAGGAAGGAATATTTTTTGATATAAAAGGTATCAATCGACTTTTTGTGATGCTAATGGCATTACTCATAATTTTTCGGCTCCACGTACTCCACAATCAAATGGGGTTGTAGAACGCAAGAATAGAACCTTACAAGAAATGAGTAGAACATTGCTAAATGAACAATCAATCCCTCAAAAGTTTTGGTGCAATTCCGTTGACACCTCCACCTACATTCTAAATAAGATTCTTATTAGACATTTCCTCGGAAAAACTCCTTATGAGCTTTTCAAAGGTAGAAAGCCCAACTTGGAACACTTCAAAGTTTTTGGTAGTAAATGTTTCATTTTAAATACCAAAGACTACCTTACAAAATTCGACCCTAAATCATCCGAATGTGTTTTCTTAGGATATTCCTCTAATAGTAAAGCCTATGTAGTTATAAATAAAGAAACCATGAAAGTCAAAGAATCTCTCAATGTCAAGTTTGATGAAACTCATCCTCCTAGTTCATCTCCTTTAGTAGATGATGACTTACTAGAAGTCGACATCATAAAAAACCAAAGTAAAGACTTAGAAGTCAAGGAAAATGAACCATTAAATAAACAAATCTCGAACATCAAAGAATCTAAAGATCATCCCTTAGAAACCATCATAGGAAACATTAATCAAAGAACTCTAAGATCTCAAGTTTAAAAATAACTTTCAGTACTAGAAAGAAAATGATTTCCATGACTCCTTTCGCCTCATGAGCAAGAATAGAAATCATGAATCCTTCTCAGTACTTCCTTTAGTCTTTCTTGGAATATGGTTCATAAATCTTTGATTTGCTTTCTTTAAAATGAGTGTGTGAGGAGCTCAAATGATTCTTGAATAGTAATCCAATTCATTATTCAAATCATGACTTGGATCACAAATTTAATCATCTTGATAGTTTTGAGTTTGAGCAAGAAATCAGACATACTATTTGCTTGGAGCCCAAAAAATATCAAGTTGCCTCTCAAGATATTTTTTCTACTCTACATGTTTTACCAACATAAAACATGAAAATATCTATATCTTTTCCAAGATGAAAAGAATATGACCTTAACATCCATCTCACACATGCTATGTTGGGATCATGTTGAATCTACTTGCTCAAATGAACCTATTCCAACTTACGCAACTTTAGAAATCTAAAATCCCTAAATACTCCCTCATTTGTGTCAAATCATTTTCTTACATCTTACTACATTGTTCAATACAAATAAAAACGTTTTTGTATGACTTGTCTCGTGAACGTTTACAAAGAAACACATGGTCAATATGTCGTTTCTAACACGTTCATTGTAGCTACATTAAAAGGAGGCTTAGGGTTTTTCTCTCAAAAATAAAACAAAATTTTCTTTCATTGAGTCAAGAAAAACTGCACCTCCAACATATCAAAACTTTTCTCAAAAACCCTCTTCAAAAATCCTGTCTGCCCGATTGCCGGTTCCATTTAAATTTCAAGCTGGTTCCCTCTACAGAATAGCACTGGCAGAACTGTTCTCAGGTATTAATATACGAATTTTATAAATTTGAAACCAAGTTTTCCCTCCTTGTCACATCACTTAGGTTCTAAAAAATAGAAATTGACGTTAGCCACAATCTAATCATTAGATTTTAACTAAGTTAACAAGCAAAACATTTAAGTCTAACTCAAATCTTCCTCTATAAATAGTGCACCATTTTTGTCCTTCTTCTTCACTCCTACCTCTTGTCCTTCCTTTCTTCACAATGCCTAAAGAGAACAAAACTAATATAAAAGAACACGGCAAGAAATTTGTGTTAGGCCATGTTGCTTTGTCAATCCAAGAACTTCTTCTTCTCCCTATCAACCATTCTCTCCACCATCTGACTACACAACGGGAGCTTAACCAACTTCTCCGATAATCTCTCCACCACTATCTCCAATAAAAACTAACTCCAATAAAAATTACTTGCTTACTCCTAAGTCAACTCCTCCTCCATTGTCTACGCCACCACCCGCTCCTACTCAACCATCCAAGCTCACCTCACCGGTAGCTATTAACCTTGATCCCATTGAACTCTTATTCTCTACTCCACCATCCTCTCCATCTCTACTCAATGTGCTAGGTGATCTTCCACCATAACAACAATCCATCATCCTCCTAGACCTCCTTTGCAACCAGTGAACAGTTAGGCAAATAAGCACCTCCCCCCTATTCTCCCATAAACTCTATGGTTTCGTGTGATAAGTATAGTATATATCTTTATAGTGCAAATTCTCACCAACCAAGATACCGTAAGTAATCAATCACTTAGGAAAGTAATTAATACACGGGTCGTAAATTCCTCGAAGAAGTCGTGAATTGAGATTTGGTGATAATTCGGATTCGAGTCAAGAATGGTTAAAAGATTTTTGGATTTTGAATTATACTATAAATTTAATAGCACAATTAAACTATAGAAACGTTTAAAGAAACTAAAATCAATTAACTAGCACGGAAATTTAACAAATGTGAATTAAAAACGTGAGCTAAAACTGAAATTTAAAATCTAAGGCACTACTTTTAACAAACTTTTTACCTAAAAATCACAAATTTAAAAAGAAAATTTTAGGAAAAAGAATTAGAATTTTTTAACTATTTTTGTATTTTTTATGAATTTCTAAAGAAAAATAATTAACAAAAATAAGCTTTTATCTAAAAATTAACACTATAATTTACTTTTATTTTTTCAAAAATACTAAGATTTAAAAATAAAAAATTTATCAACAAAAAGAATTAGATTTTTTCAACTATTTTTCTATTTTCTATGATTTATCTAAGAAAAAGTAATTACTTAAAACCTATTTTAATTCCTAGAAATTACAAATTTTACTGGAAAAATAAAGAAAAATACTTTTTATCTACTGAAAAGGTGCAGAAAATTAGTGGAACAAAAATGCCCAAATTTTATAACAATAAGCCCTAATTTTATCAATTAAAACTAAACCCTAATTTCTTAAAACTCATTTTGAAAATATAAAACTATTTTATTTAATCCTAAAAAGACAGGGTAGAAAATGTAAGAAAAGAAAGAAAAGGGTAGGCGGGGTAACTGTCTAAAATTTACACTTATATGAAAACGGGAAACCCTAAACTATTAAGTATGTACTAATTAAACCCTACGATATGGCTTATTTTGGCTTATTTAAAAAGTGAAATTCAGCTAAAACTTAAAACTACAAAGTTGTTAATGAGCTTATATTCTACAACTTTAACAAAGGCACTTTTAACTTTTATCAACTAGATAAGCTAGAAAATTAGCTTTTTAAACTGTATTACAGAAACTATGACTTAACTAGCTTTTCCTAACTTTTGCTTATATCTAGCTTAATTCTACATGAAAATAAGAACTAAAAGAAGCTAAATGGAGATTATAATGTGTACTAGAGATAACCAAAAAGAAATAAGCTAAAAGTAAACAATCTTAAGAAGAAATTAGCTACTAAAAAGTGAAGGTTCAAGCTTAAACAGTCATAAATTGTTTTAAGCACAAACTGAAATAGCTTCTTAAGTCCTAGTTTTAAGCTATCAAATGATTTTCAAATTGAACAAGCTGTGATTCTACTAAAGGCTTGAATTAACGGCTTCCAAGAATAGCTTTAATCCAAGACTTTGGAATCCATTTAATGACTTAACAATGCTAGTGAAAAAGGCTAAGAGACTTAATGGCTAAAACTTGATACTGATATGACAAGACTAATCAAAATACAATATGGAAACAGGAAATTTAAGAGCTCAATCTCTACTAAGTTTAGAACTAAAAAGGAGATGTAAACTAGCTCTAAAAAGGTAAAAGCTATAATCTACCATAAACTAAGCTATGACTTGTAATGAAAACTAAAAACTAATATTCACTTAGAAAATCTTGCTGAACTAAGATGTAGCTTATGAAAAATATTTAAAATCAATCCTAGAGCTTAATATCAGCTATCAAAAGTGAATCCTGAAACTTAAATTGAGCTAACCTGTGTTTGGCATACAAATCAAACCTAATGCCAAACACTCCTTCAAATTGGATAAACTCAAATTTAGACTACTTTAATCTTGAATGAGCCAAGACAGATTAAGAACTAGGTTATTCAAATTGCATTAAGCAAAATAACACTGAAATTAAACACTAGAAATATAAGAAATAAGCTGCAAGCATTTAAGCTATTTTATGACTTATAAAACTATCTAAAACTAAAACTTGATTAAAACTTGGAAACTAAAATTAAGAGACTAAGAGTTAACTAAGTTAGTATTATTAGAGCTAATTAAAGCAGTAAATCTCAAAATAAGCTAACTAGAAGCTATGAAACAGTTTAAAAAGCAATATGACTACTTTTAAGAAGAGAGAAACTTACAAAAGGTCCTTAGCTCTTTTAATAATCCTAACTCTAACATATCAAACCCCTAGGTCCAGCTGGTAGGAAATGAAACTTAATCAATCCCAAGCCCATCCATTTCTGGCTTATTTCTCACACTCAACAGCTTATAAAAGCTTATGGACAGAGCACTATAGAATATGCTGAAATAAAAGCTCAATTTAGCTTTTGAAAGCTAATTTGAATCAAACTTATGTAAAAAACACTTGTAGAACAGAATTGAAAGCTGGAAAGTAGAAGCAAGCTTATTGAAGCTTGTTTGACTTTTTCTTTGACTTTTTTAAAACTTTGACTTTTGTAAAGTAAAATGAGGACAGCTTATAAAAGCTTGTAAGAGTAACTAGAAGAGCTTTTAGAACAGTATTGAAGAATTTTAAGAACTTAAACTGAAAAAATTAGCTTGATATAAAAAAAACGATTACAAAAGTTTTAAAAAGAAAATTACAACTAAAAACTAACTACTACTCCCTACTCTGAAATACAAGCTTATATATAGATGAGAGTTGATGAGAGGATGATAGCTTCGATCTTTTATAGCCGTTGGATCTTTGTAAACTTGTTTTTCAGCCGTTGATGATGATCGATGAGGTGTTTGGGCCAATAGGCTGCTGACACGTGGGCGTAGTGATGTGGCAATGGGTTTAACACGAGGTGGGTGAAGAGTAGAGGAGCGGGGAAATGATTTTGGCAAGCTAGGTTTATTGCGAGTTTGGGCGGGAAAATAGGTTAGAGCGGTTTTTATAGACAGTTTAACCGCTGTATATTTTTGAAAACATTGGGAGATAAATGCAAAAGCAGTCCCTGCGTTTCACTTCTTCAAGATGTAGTGTAAAAGAAGTTTCGGAATTAACACTTCTGGCCCTTGAACTTTCTATATCCTCTTTCCTCTTTTATAAACAACTTTCATCTTTTGCAATTTTGGCCCTTTGACTTTTTAATCATCAAATGAGCCCTTGTAATCTTGAAAACGTACATTATTAGTCCTTTTTCTTCAATTGGTTCTTCATTGACTCTCTTCTTGTTGTATCGGGCTGATCCGGCTTTTAAGATTGGCTTCCATTCTTCACTCTTGTCTTGTCTTTTTCGTTTCTTTGTCGGTTTTGACTGATTTTCTCACGTATGTCATTATTATCCTTTCCTGCACAACAGACACAAAAGCACACATTTTTCTATCCTTTTGGCATTTTCTTAGCTTTTATTTGGCATAAATCCCGGTAAATTCATAGATACAAATTTAAGCAGTTATCCAAAATTTCCCCAACTCAAGGATTTGCCGTGACTCACGCATTATTAAGTGTACACTTTGTAAACTAACAAGTTTCCAAAATGCCCTTGTTTGCACCTTATATGAATCAACTTCTTAAGCTTTTCTTAACATTTTATCTCATGGAAACACATTAATGGCAATCATTGCAATTTTGCAACTGTTTCGCTCATTGAAATTGCTACACCCGATTAAAAGAGCACAAAACAGGAAATATTCATCTTCCCTGACTTTCACATAGACATACAAAGCATCAAACAAATCATTGTCCCAATATAAGTCCAAAGGGGCTAACTCTTATACTGACCATCTTGTGAACTTTTCACTCCCAAGAATAAATTAATGATTAAGATGTGTGCACTCTTTTTAACTCAACCATAGATCAATTTATCTTCATAGTTGAAATCCATCTAAGCTTTACACTCAAGCCTTGTGAGCTTAAATGTTAATAACATAGATAAACCTCGACTCAAAGCTAAAAGAGATTAGGAAACAAAACTTATAAATTGATTTGAGAAAATGAAATTTTTAACCATTCTTTTATTTTTCCATATACTATAACTTATTTTTTTTTCACAATAAGACTGTTGTTTCGTATTCGAAACCCCTACTTTAGTCCTTCTCCCAAATAGGATATCGCATCAACAACCGGTGATCTTAGTTCGACCGGCCCCACTCCGATGCTAACGTTTGTGGGTTATCGCAATAACCAAACACTTGTTTCCTACAAAGCTTAGAAATACCAAAGTCCCTTAGTTCAATCCATCACCTATGGGCCGCACCCCCAGTGATGAATGCCTACAACCTTGATTCCACGTACATAGTGTTTAATCCTTAGTTGCGACCCCATCCGAGTCTCACTCTCAACATGGATACGCCAACGATTAAAACTATAATAGCTTTTTATTTTTAATTATTTCCGATATTTTGCGAATGCTTCATGGCCACGAAAAATAATGCATTTACATTAAGAAATTGCGTCATTGCATCCTTTTAATAATTATATTTTTGATGAATGGAAAAAAATTCACTTTAAAAATCAACCTTATAACATTTGAAACCTAAAAATCTTACTCACATAATAGATAAATTACTTTCCAAAATGTAAAGACATTTCTAAAGAACATTAAGTTGACCTTAGAGTTAAATTAAAAAGAGCACGTATATTAGGTGTGTATAAGAACTTGGAGTAAAAAAAGACACAAAACATTCATATAAGCTTTAGTTTTCCAAATAAACCTTGCTAAGCAAATACACTTAATTTTAAAAAACTGCATCATCTCTTGTTCATTCACATTTGTAAAAACCAATGCACTAGGATTTGTGAGAAAGCTTGGCCCACAAAAGGTAGGTTAGAGAACTAGCTATGGTATTTTCACCCGTCAAGTCAAAATTAACTCCTATTTCTCACCAACGGATTACCAAAAAGTGGTGTTTTTCCCCAAACTAAGCTTCTATTGAGCTTTTCTTGTAAGCAAAAATTTAAAAAATTTCACTTTTCACAAAAGGATAATCAAAAAGTTTCAACAAGGTTGCGTGGAAATCAAGGCAATATCAAAATATCCTTCCCCAAACAAAATGAAACGTTGTCCTCGCAAGTTTTAAAAACAGAATGGTCAAAAGGAATCCTTTAAACAAAAATTCTAAGGACATGCCAATAAAGAGAAAAGATGTTAGTTCATAAAGATAGGATAAGAAGATGTCCCACTATAAATGAATGAAAAATAGGAGACCTTCAATGGAATTGTTGGGGGGGGTAGATCATTGCATTAGGTTCTTCCATAATATTGAACCATGAATCTTCCAAAATCCGGAAAACCTAGACAAATAAGCACAAACAACCAACAAGAACAAAAAAGAACAAGCCTCCTCTCATCATTTTCATTGTTAGCTCAAAAACGATTTTTAAAACGGCTTAGTTTTTGTTCACCGAGTACAAGCTATACTCGTCCCCGAATTGATTTGTCCTTGGGGAAGCAAAGAGAAAATAAAAAGAAGATAAAAAGGATAAGCATGGGGTGCCTCCCACGAAGCGCTTGTTTATTAACGAGTCCCCTAGCTTGACTCATTTCCCCAAACTAAGTTATTATGGTGGGTAATAGTGAGGGTGAAGAAATTCTAAAAGGTGGAAACCTCCCCAAACTAGGCATGAAAAATATACCGTAGCATTGTTGATTCCGGGTTTAAAAAACTTTTTAGAAAAGAATTTCAAGAGAGAAAATATGAACCCAGACAATGCTTTGGTAACATGAAAGTCCATTAAGGGTGGGTGGAGTGGGTCAAAAACATCAAGAGTCAAAAGAGATTTAGATGGTGCTAACTCTTTTGAACTCTTATCCTTAAAAACATCATTTTCAAAAGATTTCTCATGAAATGTTATCCCCGGGTCAAATATCTTTCCCTGAATGTTCATGGGGAATAACATATCCACGAGATTAAAATCCTCATAAAACACATAATCACTCCCGACATAAGAGGTAGTCTCAAAATGGTTAAGTATTTCAATATTGGGATGAAAAACTTGTAACTCTTTTTTGGACTTAGGTTCATCTTTTGTTTCAAAATCCTCTTTAGTTTTTCTTTCTAAAGATTCAACCTTTTTATCATTCATTTCAAAGAAATTCTCATCTTCAAGTAACCCATCTAGGAAGGCAATTTCCTCTTCCTCATTATCATGAACTCCCAAAACATTTTCGTTATCACTTTTGAAAACTTCATGATTAATCTCATCATTATCTTTTACAAACTCATTTGTTGCCCATTTTCTAACACAATTCCAATGGGCAAAGAAGAAAAATGGTTTAACATCAATTTCGAAGAAATTTGTCTAGATACCTCAATAAAATAATTCCTCGTCGTTTCAAAAGAGGTTCAAATATCTCTTAAGAGTTTCCTTATGCACTCCTCTTAAGAATTGACTCTCAATTTCTAGAGGGAAAAATCATCTTTTTTTCTAACAAAGAAAAGGGTTTGAAAAAGTTCTTGAAACTTTGAAAATCATCACAAAGAGGAAAATCAACTCTTTCCAATTTTGGACTCTCTTAGTTGAATAAGAATACTTCTTTCTCTAAGATTCCTTGTTTGGAGAAAGTAAGATCCTCAGCCCCCATTTTAGACAGATCCTCACGATTAATTGTTTGGAAAAAGAGTGAAATTGGCATTTACAAAGCAATTTTAGGTGAATGAATAACTCTTCCCTGGTGAATTGATCAAAAATTCTCTAATTTGCAAAACAAGCCCCCTTTCAGCAACTGGATCAGATAAAAAATTTTTTTCCTTATTCTTCCTTTTGTTTAAGAATTTCCCCACAAGAGAGTCAAACACTTCAACAATAGTAGATGTGGGTGAAGAAAAATCATCATCACAGGTTCACAAACAACTTTGAACCGGTCATCATAAATGTCCCACATGGTATTACTCTTGGTCTTGACTACCGTCACGTTTAAAAACATCCTTTCCATACCATCCCTTATCACAACTTCTTCCCCAGTGGACAACAATTAAATCCGTGCAGTCCGTAAAAAGGCCTACCAAGTATCAAAGGCACTCGGTAGTCACACTCAAAGTCCTACTTAAACAACAAAATCGCCGGAAAAAGTCAATCTTCCCACGGGACCAAGACAACACTAGCAAATTCCCGTTTGGAACACAAAGAGAGCTTTTGTTAGTTCTAAGTCATCCAGGTAGATTGAATGCGAGAAGCCTAACTTTGTGTATACGGAGAATGGCAATTAGGTTTGAAACTAGCACCTAGTGTCGGCATGGCTTTGCATTTAAGCTCACTAAAAGTACACGGATGAGAAACCGTCCCGGGGTCCTCAAGCTTTTTGGGAAGCTTTTTTGAGAATTGAACGCCGAGCAATATTCACTCACCGTAGTATTACCATCTTGTTAACTTCTCTTAGTTTGACAACAAGCGTTTTAACATCTTTTGATACTAAGGCAATAAGATAAAAGCATCCGCCCCAAAGTAATGTACACATGAACCTTTTTGAACATTTCCTAAAACTATTGGATGTGAACTTTATCATTGTCAACCTTTCTTTTCCATACTCTACCCTAAAGGATATGGAAGATGGGTCTCTTTAGAAGATCTTTTGAGGGTGGAAGATTATTAACTTGAGCAAAGAAGGCTCAGAAATTGGACCTGCAACCGGCTTACCAGGATCATGAGATTTTGGACAACCGAGGCTGGATGTCTTTGGTGCTCGGTGCACCTTATCCTTATGGACACCTGGTTCCTTCTCATCAAAGGTCATTCTCATCAAAAGGGGAGCGAGGGATTGGGTGGCACCGGTGGGTAAGAAAGTACGCTTCGCAGTCGGAATGCTCTAGCTTCACACCTGATTTTGTGATAGTATTACTAGGTTAAGGTGTTGGTGCCACAAATTAGAAGTAGAAGGTGACTTTGATTTGAAGAAAACCACTCAATCATGTTTTCAAATTGTTTGGGAAATAAATTTTGGTTGATTCACGAAAAGAATTATGTTAGATTAACTCATTCTTGAATTCTCCTTTTAAAGAGTTGATTTGGTTTTGTAAAGTAGCTTGAACTTCACTCCTAATCTCAGCTTTCAAATTGGTAATATGGTTCCTCATAACCTGCATACTCCCCTCGGTGGTTTTCTTGAAAATATCCAATTGACTAGCAAGCACAATTTGAGAATTTTGTGGTGAACTTTGTAAGGTACCATTCCTTGATGAGGGATATTCCCTTGATTGGATGGTTTACTTTGGTTTGAAGGAAAACCAGGGGGTGAGTATGTTAATTATATCCGGTGGGTCTATTTGGTTTGCTAAGTGGAGAACGGTATCCGGCATTTCCATTTTGAACAAAATTACCAACCGAAGCGGTTTGTTGAAATTGTTGGAAATTATCATGATAAACCGGATGCTCATAACCTCCTCTAGTCATTGGGCACACATTAAAACTATGATTACTACCACAAGTAGTACACCTTTCCTCCACCGCTTTAAATCGGACCGGAGTAGCACAAGAGCTTTCATCATATTTTTCATTCATTCAGTTCATTCCTAAAGGTTCAAAGTCATCTTATCCATCTAATGCCAGCCTGCCATTTGTTGAACTCAAAGTTAAATATGAAGAAGTAGAAGATGGAGGGAGCATTCGTACTCACTCGCATCACGACGTTCCGTGAACATCTAACTTTAGCTTTATTCTCTATGATTTGTAGTCCTTCGGTTGGACTTTTGTAGAGAAAATTGCCACCGGCAGCGGAATTAAGAGAATCTTGATCATTGTAGCTCAACGAATTGTAGAATGTGTCTAATTGGTGCATGAGCGAAAACCCGTGATGAGGACACTTCCTTAGAAGTTCCTTGAAACCTCCCAAGCATCCGGAAAAGATACTGGGCAATTTGACTACAATTCGGTTTATTTTCATTGCCGAAGATTGGTAGTTCTTTGATGGGGGAAAGAAAAATTGATGAACTTAGACACTAAGTCATCCCATGTAAGAATAGAATTCGG
This sequence comes from Tanacetum coccineum, assembly GCA_026074375.1. NCBI lineage: Eukaryota > Viridiplantae > Streptophyta > Magnoliopsida > Asterales > Asteraceae > Tanacetum > Tanacetum coccineum. Next base: position 4,757 of record BQNB010138572.1, on the reverse strand, counting down.
GGGTTCTTTGTCAAGCCACGTTTTGGCAACCCCGTCAAGAGAAAATGGAAAGAGAAGAAGTTTGATGGTGGTGTTAGGTACATCCGGGTACCTTTGATTATTCGTTATGCTCTCAAAATGACGAATATGAGCATGAGGCTCTTCATCATTACCTCCTCGAAAAATTCGATTTTGAACAAGATTAATGAGAGAGGATTTTAGTTCAAAATTTTGAGCATTGATGTGTGGTACAACTATAGCACTTTCAAACCCCCCGGTGGGAGCTGCAGTACTCAGGCCATAGGTCGATCATCGGCCATTTGAATCGGAAACTTATCAACAATAGGGATTGCCTCTTGTTGTTGTCGAGAACGTCGACGATTACGTCTTCTCGGAATTGTGTATTCCAAGGAAGAGCGAGTGCGCATGCACTAGTGAAAATAAGAAAAAGAAGAATTTGAGATTAAGAAGATTATTTTTGGGGAAATTTACAATTTTTAGTATTTATTAAGAATGAAAACAAAAATTTAAAATATTTTTGGTAACCGTTAATTACAAGCTTCACGATAAGTCTCCAAGATTACGCACAAGTGAGCGGAAAAGCTTAGCGAGCCGCAATGACTTCTTAGAAAGTAGCTATCACTTTTCCTTAAACTCACCTTTTAGTTTGTAAACTTAAAGGTCCGTCGTACCTCGCAAGTAACTTACGATTTGTTTTGTTGTTTATTGGAATGGTTTAAGATGGATAACTAGTATCCAAATTTGTTTATTTTTTTATTTATTTTTTATATTAATTCGATAGGAATCGAATTAATGAACTTTTTATATTTTTTATACAAAAATAGCAAAATAACCTCCAAAGGAAGGGTCTTCAAAACTCTACTTCAACGAATTTTCTTCAAAAATCGTTCACGTCTTCCCCGGCAACGGCGCCAAAATTTGGTTCAGTTGAAAGCACTAGTCAAATATATATATATATATAGTATTAATCCCGTGAAAATTCTTTCCAAGTTATTTCTCAAACAAGAGAAATAAAAGGATAAAATCTCACTAAAGAAAACACAATATGTATATTTTTAACCGGGAAGTATTTCTTCTCGGGTCGTTTCCCAACGAAGTCGTGAATTGAGATTTGGGAATAATTCGGATTCGAGTTAAGAATGATAAAGGATTTTTGAACTTTTGATTATACTACAAATATAATAGAACAATTATACTATAGAAACGATTAAAGAAACTAAAATCAAGTAACTAGCACGAAAAATTAACAAACATTAACTAAAAACGTGAGCTAAAACGAGAATTTAAAATCTAGAGCACTTCTAATAACAAATTTAATACCTAAAAATCACAAATTTAAAAAGAAAAATTTAGGAAAAAGAATTGAAATTTTTTAACTATTTTTGAATTTTTTATGAATTTTTAAAGAAAAATGAATTATCAAAAATAAACTTTTTCTAAAAATTATCACTAAAATTTTACTTTTGTTTTTCAAAAATACTAGATTTAAAAAGAAAATTTTCACAAAAAGAATCAAAAATTTTCAACTATTTTTCTATTTTTTATGATTTATTTAAGAAAAAGAAATTAACTAAAATCTATTTAAATTCCTAGAAAATACAAATTACACTGGAAAAATAAGGAAAAATGGTTTTAAAATACTAAAAGGGTGCAGAAATCAATTGACACTAAAAGCCCTAATTTTTATAAACTAATTGAGCTCTAATTTTATCAATTAAAACTAAACCTAATTTTATTTAAACTAAATTCAAAAATATTAAAACTATTTTATTTATTCTAAAAAGACAGGGTAGGAATTGTAAGAAAAGAAAGAAAAGGGTAGGCGGGAAAACTATTGGAAATTTACACTTCAGTGTAAACGATTAACCCTAAACTATTGACAAATTACAAAACAAACCCTACGCTATGGCTTAATTTTGGCTTATTAAAAATTGAATTTCAGCAAAAACTTAAAACTACAAACTTATAGAACAGCTTATTCTAAACAACATTAATGAAGGCACTTTCTACTTTTAACAACTCAATAAGCTAAAAACTAAGCTTTTTCAATTCTGTTACAGAAACTAAGGGTTTTCTAAACTTTTTAAGCTTTGTCTTATTTCTAGCTTATTTCTTAATGAAACTGAAAACCACAAGATGCTACTTGTAGATTAAGATGTGTGCAAGAGATATCTAAACAAAATTTAGCTAAGTGTTAACAAGTTTTACAAGAAAAATTGATCTGAAAAGGTGCAAGTTTAGCTTAAAACTGTTATAAGCTTTTTCTAATAAGCTAACTTCTCTAAATCTAAACCCTAGAAACTAAAATTTTGCAAATAAGCTCTAATATGAGTTTTGACTAAACCTAGATATAAGGATTTTTATCAATACAACTAGAACTTAGAAAACAAAGAGAATATAAGCTAGAAATCTAAATTGCTGCCATACCACTTTTACAAGTGAATTTAAGCTAGAATAAAAGCTGAAAAATTAAACTTAAATGATGAAATGTAATAAGCTAATGGAATTTTAGAAATGTGCTTAATTCTGAATTCTAATACCTAATTATGAATGCTCAAGGAAAGTTAGAAAATTGAATAGCAACAACAATTTTAACTAATGTATGCTGATAAAGCTGCTGTATGCTGATGCAATTGGTCAATCCCTAAGTGCAGGCTTAGCTTTTTTCTCTAAACTCTTAAGCTAACTCATTTCATGAATACAAGTGTTCATTATCAAAATGTGAACTCTAAAATGCCATTAAACTCTTAACTACAAAATCTATTTTATCATCAAACTGTCCTGGTGCTAGGTAGGATTTTTAAACTCTAAATCTCTAAATTCTACAATCTATCTTTTAAAACCTTTTTAAAACTTGATGTTATAGCCTAACACAACTGAATGAAGAACATTGACAGGATCACTTTGACTTTAGGAGTCAAAGTTAGCTTATCCCAAACACTACTTAACTAGAGCTGTCAAAACTATAGTTTGCTCAAAATCTATTTTAACACTAAAACAGCTAATTCTTTATATCTACTCTCACTATAACTAAACTATCTAAACTATTTTAACTCTAAAATACCTAGCTTATTAAGAAGAAATAAGCACTTTCTCAGCTAGCTTATCTTAACTATTTTGACAGAATTAAAGAAATTAGGAATTCAATAATAACTAAGCAATGAAAACTTAAAACAGATAAAAGACAACTAATCAAGCATGGTTGAGTATAAATGAACACAAATGAGAATCAATAAGCAAATCTAACTAAGCTAAATTTACTCTAATTTGGAAATAAGAATTGAGACCTTTACTTTGTAGTCTCAGGCTACTAGGCTGCTCTTTCTGAGTGAGCAGCCTTAATTCAAGTCCCTAACGGCTACCTTAGCCTCTAAACCAGCTTAAAAGCTTAATAAGCTGAATTAGCTTATTTCTCCTTGTTGCTTTCAATTTGAATCAAACTACCTCAAGTGTCCATGTTTTGCTTATCAATGAACAAAAGAGACGGAAGAGACACTTTTTAACTAAAATTTGACTTAAATTGAGCTTAAAAACAGCATAAGCTCAAAAGAGCTTATGAGAGCTTATGAAGTAAAAAATGCTTAAAATTGAAATCAAAGAACAAAGAGGCTGAGTTTAGATTTTTATTGATCAAATGTAAAAAGTACAAGCTAAAATGACAATAGTACAAGTAAATGAAAACAAAATCGAAAAGCTTAAAAGACAATTGCTTAAAAATAAGAAAAATGCAAACTGAAACTAAAAACTCACTAACTCCCTAAAAATGAACCCTAAACTTCTATTTATAGCTGAGAATCCATGAGAGTGATGAGAACTTGTGCACTTATAGCCGTTGGATCATTTCTTCTTGATCTTTTGGCCGTTAGATGATGTTGATGAGGTGTTCGATCCAATCAGGGAATGTGTTAGGTTCACCTAAATGGACCCAAACAAAGAAGCTTCGGTCACTCGAAGTTACAAGACAAAAGTCTAGCTCGAAAGACTATGTTATTTAATGTTTATTATGTATAAGGGCCAAGATGTAAAAAGCCCAAAGAGAAAGCCCTAAAAGGCAAATCCTTTTAGTATAAATAGACCTAGTTTAGTCAAAATTAGGTTAGCTACTCCATTATTTATTTTTCATCTTAAGGGTTTGTAGCCTCTTTGTTTCTTTTAATCAAAAGTTTTATTGTTTAATCTTTGGTGTCATTGATCTTGTGCTTCATACATGGAATGATCTAGGGATCCTACAATTGGTATCAAGAGCCTACAAGATTGATGTATTGATTTGGTTTGTATTTTTGTTCTATTGATTTCGAAAAAAAAAAGAGGTTTTTTTTTGTTTATGATTATTTGTTTGTTTTGATTATTGATTCAAAGATGGTTTATGTTTAATCTAATATCAATCAAACCATCTTGTTAGCAATCAACGATCTAGTGTTTTTTCCTTTGTTCTTGTTGTTTTGGTTCGAAAAGTGTAAAAAAAAACGTGGGGATCGAACGAGTGTTAGTCGTAGCGATCGAACGAGTTCTAGCTGTTTCGATCGAACGAGTGGAATTCAAGACGTTTCGATCGAACGAGGGGAAATCTAGCAAGGTTCGAACGAGTGGAATTATTGTCGATCGAACGAGTGGAAAACAAGGACGATCGAACGAGTGGAAAACAAGGTCGATCGAACGAGTATCGATCGAACGAGTAAGGTTCGAACGAGTGGATCGATCGAGTATCGATCGAACGAGTATCGATCGAACGAGTATCGATCGAACGAGTAAGGTTC
>BQNB010138571.1:0-17688 GCA_026074375.1 Tanacetum coccineum | reverse complement strand
AAGTTTAAATATGAATAAAATTCACTTGATACATATCATCCCTGCTACATATAGAAAGAAAAAAAGAAACATTTGCTTAAACTTACAAAATGAAAACCGTGAAATTACTGCTATGTCCTTGCTCCCTATTTCTTCCATATAAGTTGCAAAATAATAAACGTCGTTTCACGAATACACTCTGGGCATGTTTGTGAAAATTATCTTTTATTTCAATCATAGTAAACTTAAAGTTTAAAGGAGTTGAATTCGAAAGATATATTTGTGTTTTGACAAAAAAAACTGCCATGTGATAGAATAATGTTTACAAAGACTTTAATGCCCTCAACCTCAATTCATTTCCCTTTTGCAACCGTTTAGAACTAATTTTATTTTAAAAAATGCCATCATCAATTTCAACCTTAGATCTAACCATCCTACGGCTCGCAATCTCTCCTACCTTTTTTACTTTAAAACACTATTTTATTTGAACTCTTGCCTGTTTTTATATAGTTGACAAACCAAAGTGAAACCATGTATGTTTTTCTATAGTTGTCTAACTTTCTTTTACACTTCGTTTCATCCGTTTATGACTATCACTTCCAAACGTGTGATTTTAGTTTCTATTTCATACATTACTTTTTAGTTTTCTAGTTTCCGTTTCAAAGTAAAAGTGTAAATAGACTATAAACTAATTCTTTAACAACTTTTAAGTATTCAAGAAATATAATACATACTTGAGTAAATTACACGGTTCGTCCCTGTGGTTTAGGCCAAATCCCTATGATCGTCTCTGATTTTTTTTTTTTGCCTCCTTAATCTTTAAAAACAAACTATGTAACACCATCAATCCCTATCTCTAACGATCGATATTTTTTTCCGTTAAGTTCCATTAACACCATCCACGTGCGTCACACGTGAAGGTATTTTTGTCCTTGTCTTTTTGCCCCGTTTACAATACTTTTTTTAAAATTTTTATAAAATAAAAAGTAAATAATTTATAAAAATATTTATACTTCGAAAAAATATTTATAAAAAAATATTCGAAAAAAATATATATCCATCAAAAAAATTTATAAAAGTTTTATTCTTCACAAAAAATATTTATACTTCGAAAAAAAAAATTTAAATTTTTTTATAAAATAAAAATTTTATACTGTGAAAAAAAAGTATTTTTATACTTCTCAATAAAAAATTTATACTTCGAAAAAAAAAAGATTTTTATACCTAGGATGCATCCATACGCTCCCTAAAAATCAAATCATATATGGCCAAGTATAAAAAAAATTATTTCGAAGTATAAAAATACTTTTTATAAATATTTTAAAAAAAATATTTTTTTCGACGTATAAATATTTTTTTTGAAGTATAAAACTTCTATAAAAATTTTCGAAGTATAAATATTTTTTTATAAATATTTTTTTCGAAGTATAAATATTTTTATAAATTATATACTTTTTATTTTATAAAAATTTTAAAAATATATATTATAAACGGGGCAAAAAGACAAGGACAAAAATACCCTCACGTGTGACGCATATGGATGGGGTTAACGGAACTTAACTAAGAAAAATAATGATTGTTAGAGACAGGGATGAATGGTGTTACATAGTTTGTTTTTAAAGATTAACGAGGCAAAAAAAAAAAGATCAAGAACGATCATAAGAATTTGGCCTAAACCACAGGACGAACCGTGTAATTTACTCTACATACTTTATAAGTAGTTAAAATAAGAGATGTATCATGTACAAAAAACGTGCGTATAATATTAACTAGTTGGACCTTTCACCTATATTGATCCAAACTAATTCAATGATGCAATTGAATTTGCATTTAATATTGATGTGGTGGTTGATTTGGGTCGCTTTTAACATAATGGAGTCGTATTTAAGTAGTTGGTTGTAAAGGAATTGAGCCCACTCGATTGAATGTCTCCAAACAACTATCTTTTTTCTTTTCTTTTTTGAACGACACTATAGTAAATAAAAGTAGCCAAGAGCTTGCAATCACATAGGAGTTTTTAACAAATTCCAACTAATAATTTTACGACATCTATGCTTAAGCCAAGAAAAAGAAAACAAGCAAATATTATCAAAAATGTCACATTTCCTCGTATACTGAGAGTTAAACGTGACACTATTGTGGTTCGTTAGATCCACCACAAAGAAGAAGCAATGACGATGCACATACATTGAATCTTCTCTTTGGAGACGGGCCATAGGTTTAACCAATCACTCTAATGATCGTTAGAAACAAACGTAGGAATAAAATTACCACACCAAACACGAATGAGCCTCCAAATATCTCTAGCAATATCTCACCCGAAAAAGATATGGAGATTAGACTCCACATTACCATTACTAGACGGGCAATATATCTCCAAGATTTCGATACCACGAGACGATAGGTTTAACCGGTGGGAAGTCTATCTAGCTTCAACCGCCACATGAAACACCTATCTTTAAATATAGCTCGATCAACACAGTGATGAAACCAAGAATAAAAATGTATGGGGTGCATTTTAAAAAAAAAGGCTAATGGTCTGAAAAAGCATCAAAGTTTTCACCTTTTTTCTTTTGTAAGCATCGAAGTATTAATTTTTCTAAAGAATACAAATCTTTTTCTAATCTTCCTATTGAAATCTCTAACTGATATCATTTGACGTGACACTAGATTAAGACACGTTTTCCGTTATCTTTTTTTGCCTATGTGATATTTAGCCCATACACTTTATTATTAACAATTTCCACCCTTTAACCCAGTTAACTTTCTAACCCACCAAATCACCCACCCTAAATTTCTAAACACGAATTCACTCACACCTATATTGACGACACTACACTAAACCCTAAATCAGTCACCCTCAAATTTTCTTATACACCAAATTAATTAAAGATGTCGAATGATAAAGGTAAGTAATCACTAATCAGTTTACTTATTTGAATGCTTATCTGCTTATTTGAGTCCAATGTTGAGTTTAGGAGTTTAGGACTTTGCTTAACTGAGTGCAATGTGGTTATCTGCTTAAACACATAGGAGTTTAAGAGTTTGCTTATTTGTGTGCTTATTTGTTTAGGAGTTTGTTTGTTTATTTAGGAGTTTAGGAGTTTGCTTATTTGTATGCTTATCTGCTTATTTGAGTCCAATGTTGAGCATTTAAATAGATCAAGACTTATGTCTTTGAGGACTAAATGCTTTATAGATGTCAAAAATGCAGGTAAGGAATAGGACATCCAGTTTAGTTGAAAAAGAACATGGGAGTTAAAAGAGTGTTTGGATTACATATTTAGCCTGGATGGGACATACCTAGCTACTGTATGGGGTTAATTTGAACATCTCAAATTGGATCTCTATGTGTTTAAGTTCATATGAGTGAATGTCCTTGTACTTTGAACAATATGATCCATCAAAATGCATGTCTGCACATTCAATTTGGCCTTGGTGAAAGGAATGGTGTGTTGTAATATTTGCAATTTGTTTGGATTCATTATTGTCTCATAAGGTATATTTCTCACACAGGATGGTATATGAACTTGAGGGGTAGTATAAGTTGTAAGGATGTATGTTTCATATATGATGATGCATGTTTGGTGCTCTGGTTTACGTTGTGCCAGTGAGGAAGTAAGTTGTTGTTTGAGTCCAAGTGTACATGGTATTAGAATAGACCAAAAATGCCAGACCATGTAGTAATAGAATAGGTACTTCCATAAGATGTGACCTTTTTATAAATCAAGAGAAGAGCAGACAAGATAAAAGCCATCTACTATACTCAAATTACTCTATTGAAATCATCACACCACTTTTAATCTATCTGACCCAAACACTCCTTTAGACAACATTCCACTACACTTTCCATAGATTTTCCACTTCTTTAATTGTAATAGAGTTTTTAACTTTCAAGGTTATCAATTTCAACATTCACATCTTCCATCATAACATCTTTTGTTCTTAATTGGTTCTTACTTGCAGAAATTATTATGATCAATTTAGAAAGTACTAATGGTCCCTCTTTTTTTTGACACCAGCAGACCTGATGACATTTTATGTAGCTCTTTGGACATTGTATCTAGCAAAAGATCATCTAAACACCTGCTCAAATGGCACAACAATTTAACAGATGAGGACATTCCAAAATTTATGTTTTCAAAGTCAGGAGGTAACAAGAATAAAGCTTATGGGTCATCTGCTTCAAAGGCTAAACCTTCTTTGTCATCAGTTTCAAAAGCTAAAGCATCTGAGTCATCTTCTTCAAAGGTTAAAGCTTCGGGTCATCACCTCAAACACTTATTGTCAAAAATTCCTATACCAATAAAAAAAATTACGTACTTGGGCTTGCAAATGGTAAAACTCGGGATGCTCTTCTTAACAAGACATTTGGAGTGAAGATACCCACAGCTGGGACTGGTGTAGAACAGAAGAAAGTGAACAGAAAGATTGGAGGTGGAAGTTGATTTTAACATTTGATGTTTTTTGGTCATAATGTTCTTGTTAAAAGAATATGTCTGTTAATATTTTGGTACTAACAACTGATATTCTGGTAACTTTTTGGTGATGATGTTAAATGATGTTAGAATGGTATTTTGTAACAATGGTTTAATGAAGTAATGATTTCTGTGTTTACATGTGTTTGTGTTTGAACTGTTTTATGCATTATAGCTTAATGAAGTAATGAAATTTATGTGTTTGTGTTTTACAGTCAAACCTAATATTGAGAAATAAGAGACATGGAAAAGATTGATTCGTTTCACTAATGAGAAAGTTTACAAAGAAAAGTACTTATACATGAACAAAAGTCAACTAACAAACTTGGTAATTAACCCAGTGCAGAATTAAGATGACTTAGTGCAGACTCAAGATCAAGAATCATTGCAGACACAAGATCAAAACCAAGTGGAGTAGACACAATAACAAGCTACACTTTAGTATGTTTTATAACTTTTAATTTGCCCATTTTGTACATCATGTGAGGGCACTAATTAATAGTCTTTCCTAAACTTCTATGATCAATGAAATATGTAGTATTGAAGAACCAAACGGTTAACATCAACAACATATAACTTAGACCATGAATAACCAAACAGTTAAAATCAAAACATCATACATTGATAGATTTTCATTAACTGAAAAGAAACTAATACATTACTTGGCTATTATCATACCAAATCTAATACAAATCACTAATAAAAATCCTAACATGGTGAAAAACAACATATCATATAATTTCAACTTTGACTTTGTAGCACTCAACTCTTCTTCCAACAATAACTTGTCCATATCAAGAACATCAATCAATTGTTCATAATTCACATTCTTCTTCTATCGTATTTGCTTTTAATACATCCCATACAACAAGTCTTTGTAGTATTCACTTGAAAGTTCATCATCCAAAAAATCATAAACACCACAAACAAAGCATGTTACAAAGCGTTTACTCGAATTTTTCCTTGTTGTTGTCGTTTGTACTGTTAATCGACGCTCATATTTACAAAAGTGTTCAATCTTACCAGCAATTAATCGGGATTTTGATGAAGACCAAGATGGCATGATTTAGGGTTTATGATTTCTTGGACCGTAGGGGGAAATTGGAAGAAAGTGGATTTTAATAAACTGTGTAAATTCTTATTAAATAAAGTTTTAAAGAGTGAAAATTGTTGATAAATAAAGTGTAGAGGCTAAACATCACATGGGCAAATAAGGATAACGGGAAAAGTGTCTTAATCTAGTACCACGTCAAATGATATCCGTTAGAGATTACAATAGAAAGATTAAAAAAAATTAAATTCTTTAGAAAAATTAATACTTTAATGTGTACAAAAGGAAAATGTGAAAACTTTCATGTTTTTCAGACATTAGCCCTTTAAAAAATAACAAAACATTTGTAACACAAAAATTAAGACAAGGTGCAATTTTTAAAAACATATGTCTTTTTACAAACTTTTACACTAGCTAGGCGGGATAAATCCATGTGGTACATGTACGGACAATCTCGGAAAACCTTTGCGGTCCGCCCCTCACTCAACAAAATCAAATTGTTTACGGTGACATGCCATGCGAATCAACTATATTAAATTCTTTAGTGCGTCCTTAACTTTGTAATTTTCTTTCCTCGCCTCTTCCTAGAATTCTTTGTAATTGGGGTTGTGCATTCACACACCATCAAAATAAAATTTATATACCTTTTAAATAAAAAACTGCAAAATAAAAAAAGAAATAAAATTTATAAAATTTGATAAGTCAAAAGTATTAAAATACAAAATATACGGAGTAGAAAATCATAGAAACTATCCTTATTCTGTTAATAAATTAGTAAAACTGCCAAAAAAATGTGAAACTGAAACCATTAAATTAAAATAGTAAAAGACAAAGTATGCAAAACAAAAACAAAAAACATAAAAAATAGAAAGGTGGAAAGGATAAATGGTGTGCAAACCTATGACCCTTATAATTACATAGATTCCAAACACAAGTCACAAGATGTTTATTGTGACATGGCATGCGAAGCAACCGAAGAGACGACTCGACTCGTCGTAGATTTTTGGTGTTGCATGTGGGTCATTTTGTAACCTAGGGTTGGTTATTACGACCCTCCGTTTTCCCTTTGTTTTATGGTTTTTTTTATTTTTATTCTATTTTTATTTTTATTTTATTTTTATAATTTTATTTATATTATAAAAGTGTGAAACATAAAATGCGAAACAAAAATTATAAAGTTTAACAATAAAAAAATATTAAATTGACAACAAGTACGGAACAAAAACTGATAAAAAACGGAGTTGTACCGTAAATAAGAGGCGAGAGAGGGTACAAGATACAAAACATATGTAATTTTAGTGAGTCTGGTGGGGTCTTTATAATAGCACCCGTAACCTATGGTATTACTTAACATTTTTGGTATAAAGCCTGACATTATATATAATATCCTTTGTCACCTATATTTTTAAAATTTGTGTACATAAAACTAGTGTTGCAAAACAAGGTCTATAATGCCGCTTAATCGTCGATTAGACGCTACAAGGCCATCAACCTTGCCGATTAATGTAACAGGGTCAAACAAATAGGTCAAACGTGATCAACGGCGATCAACGGTGGTCAAACTTTTCCGAAACCTTCTAATCTTGTCGGAAGTACCTAAAACTCACCGTAAACTTGTTTTGATCACTTATATTATCTGTTTAAATCTATTACAATATGTTTTTTTAGAAAAAAACTTGCCAATAAATATCTAAAACTCGACGAAAATACACAAAACTTGCCTGAAATATCCAAATTTTGCCAAAAATGCCAATCCGATTAATCGTCAATTAATCCCGCCTTGACCGATTACAAGCTACAAGGTGGTCGACCGCCCGGCTAACGATTCACGATTTTTGCAACCTTGCATAAAACTATGTATTAATAACAAGCAGGAACGCGGTCTGTGTGTTACGACAGAGTTATTTTTATTTCGAGTTTATTTAAATTTGTGGGTATTTAATGGTAGCTTTATCTGTTAAGAGGTATTTTGCTTTTTTAAATGTGTAGGGTTTTGTTATTTTTTTTAAGTTAAAGGGTTTGAAGTTTATTTAAAGTTATTCTATATGTCATGGATTTTTGTTGTAATATTTTTTTAAGATGAAGAGTTTTCGAAAGTAAATTTATAAGTTATTTTATATAGAAGTACTAGCCTATAAACCCGTGATAAATCACGGGTGGCTTATAAAAAGTTTAAAAAAGCAAAGTTCAAACACTTAAATTTAAGAAAATTTAATCTCAAACGTTTAGCGGAAAATTTATAAAGACCAAGTAATAATTTATTTAACAGATATAGTTTTAAGATTCATGCTTGCAATTGGAGATAAAAAGACGAAGTAATAGTTTATTTAAGAATAATTTTAACAGACTAACACAAGTATTTACAAACTTCAAACAAAACTGGACTAAAAAGAGAATAGATCGACCCACCAGTTTTAACAATAATAAAAAAATATGAATGAAAATCAAGTCACATAATAGCTATTTTGAATAAAGTCACAATAATCTAAATGTTATAAATTAGAGCCAGAGCACCTTACTTTTATAATCACAAGAGCGTGAAGTCACAAAGGCATATAATACCTCCGTTCTAGTTTTCTTGCTGACCTGGAACAATTGATTTACTTCTATACAGGATCTTGCCTGAAGCGATAATTACATAATATCCTATAAACCCGTGATAAATCACGGTGGCAGGAGGATATAAAATTTAAAAAACAAAGTTCAAACACTTAAAATTTACGAAAATGTTAATTCTCAAAAACGTTTAGGCTGAAAAATTTCGAAAGACCAAGTGATAGTTTTATTAACAGATATAGTTTAAAGGATTCATGCTTGCAATTGTAGATAAAAAGAAAGACCAAGTAATAGTATTTTTTTAAGAAAAATTTAAACAGATTATAACTTTTTTTTAATCTTAAATCATGTCTTTTTAATCTAATGAAATGGATGGTCAAGATTTGTCCCTTGGTATGCAAGGAGAAACTAGAATGCAAAATAACTCACCTCCATGTTTTTTTTATACTGGTAGTGTCTTTGCCAACACTACAAATAATGAGGGAGTGGTAGTGTGAGTTTTAGTAAATTTACACTTTTGGTCCCTCCATGTTTTTTTAATCTTAAATCATGTCTTTTTAATCTAATGAAATGGATGGTCAAGATTTGTCCCTTGGTATGCAGGGAGAAACTAGTATAGTTCATGCATAATTTTTCAATGTTGTACATTTATTATAATGAATGTGTGATACCTCATATGTATCATATGTATGAATTCATAATGGTAACCTTGCATAATTTTTTATTCATATTAATTGTGGGTCAAAAGTCAAACAATCTCAATTAAATGACAGAGAGAAATATAAGTTGTTAGATATAGCCATAGAAAAGAACAATAGAGAGTAAATATTATAGATCTTTATAATGTATGTACAACATTAAAAAATTATAAATCAACATTGTAAAAGAATAAGTGTTCCCTCATTTACACGACAACCATTGTTAAGCATTATATCAAACACTTGTTAGGCAGCTTTAAGATGACATATCCTGTAATAAGTCAACCCGTAGAAAACCTGAATATCATAATTAAAACCCCCTACTAACAAAGTTTCACCATTCTAATAAGCCAACCCGTAAATAATTTAAACATCAACCATGATCATTAAAAGAGTAGTCTTTTCTTACTAATTATGAAAAAGCCACAAAAGCACAAAACTAATAAAATGATTAAAAATCCATTAATTCGTTTTGAAAGTTGGAAGAGACAACAAAGATTACCATATTTGACTATCAATTGACATACACATTTAAAATATTAGTCGATTCAACCAACAATAACAAAACCCGATTTTTGATTTTACTTAGTTTTACAGCTTGCATATGGATTTTGATGAGATCAAAATATAACCTATTTTAACAGACAACCAAAAAAGTTTATATCGAGACTTAAACCCTAAATTTGGATTATATACTGAAACTAAACAGATATATGTACATATTTAGCAATGGTGTATTTTGATTTTTTTTAGATACATATTAAATTTTGACATTTTTTATAAAATCTTACGTATCTTAAAAGCATATAAATATTGGACTCGTTTTGTTCTTAATACAGAGGCCTCCTTGTCGATATATTCTTTACCAAAAAAGTCTTGGATATATGTTACATATTTGACAAAGAAAGTTTGTTATATAAAATATTCGTAAATAGCAAAAAATACAGGTTTATTTATATAATTCGAACTTTATAGAATTGAACGCCATTGATCTATGTGATTTATTTTAAAGTTATTAGGTAATTTATTGATGTGTTTTTGAAAGTGTCTTTTTCAAAATATTAAATTTTAACATTTTTTTATAAAATCGTGCGTAGGTAAGAAGCATTGCAATATTGAGCTTGTTTTATTCTTAATCCGAAGATCTTTTCAGCGGTATATTTTAATAAGTTTGTTATATAAAAAGTTATAAATAGTTAAAAGTTTAAGATTGTTTTCGTGACTTACTAGATAGTTGGAGGGTATGTTTTGTATTTTTTTTTATTCATTGCCCTGGCGCATTTTTTTCCACCGTGAATGTGTAATATACTAATACAGATGAAAAAAATTAACGACTCCTTAATATATGGTACGTTTTGTAAGGCCCTACAAGAAAACCCATCTTTAGTGACGAAATATTATGACAACCCTTATTTTAGAGCATCTTCGGTGTAAGCACTGTTCGTATCATTTTGCACTAAAATAATGCAAAAATGCTAAACATTGCATTATTTTAGTGTGGTGAATAGTAAATGAGAAAATAACACTAAATTTGGTGTTATACTATTTGTTGGAATACAAACTTTATGATTAAATGTATAGGGGTCAAACATGTATAAAATATTCTTGTTTCTAATCTCTCTATCAAGTGGAGGGACCTTTTCTATGTTTTCTATTCTTGTAAGTTGTTTGTGATATTTTGGAAAGGGTTTTTGTGTTGATAGCTTGGGAGTTCAAGGTCTGAAAGGGAAATATGTTTTTGGGGCTATATAATCTGGCTTTCACCTGTCATTATGGTTTAACCTTCATCTCTCTCTCTCTCTTTCTCTCTCTCCCTCTCTCTCTCTCTCTCTCTCTCAATCGTTTGTTAGATTTGTTTTCTGGTTGTAATCGTTCGACTGATCACTGTGTGGGGATCCATTGTTATTCAGTTTTCTCTGTTTGTTGATAGAACACTTTTCGTGTTCTATCTTGTATTGTAATCAAACTCTTTTAATAATAATAAGAACCAAGGGATGTTGCCTGGGTTCATTGATACTTTGTTTACAATTTCTACATGGTATCAGAGCTCACGGCTTTATCGGGTGGTTAATCTTGATATTCTGATAAATAAATTTTTTAGGGTTTCTTAAAATTTAGAGGTTTTCTATAAACTTTTTTTTGTTAAAAGATTCAATCGATATTTGAATCTTGGTTGATTGGGTGTTAATTTGGTCTAAATCTCTCTTTGGATTGTTCAGTTATGGTGTTTTGGTTAATTCGTGGTTCTGATTAGAAGGATCGAGGTTAATTGGTATTATTAGGGTTTGTTTCTTAAAACCCCTAATTTGTTGATATTTGGGGTGTTTTGATTTGGATTAAATCTCTGGTTGTTGGGACCTGGTTTGCTCATAATATCCCTTGACTAAGTGAATCAAGGGTTTTGTGTGTGGTTTTCTTTCGTATATTTTCTCTAAAGCTCTGTAAGATCTCTCTCTTTTCTTTTAAGGTTTACAGTTTTCTAGTTAAGTGGGTGCAAACAAAAAGATTAACATCTTGATCTGCCACCTTAAGTGGTACGAATACCTGCTTTGGTCTTTCATAGTTCACTTGGCTAGGGGCTAGTAGATATTGGGGGTGAGTTTTCTTATTTCTTGGTTTAGATTGTTGGAGGATAAGTTTAGGTTAGATCTAGAGTTGCAACATTTGTAGTGATTGGTTGAGGTTGTTTTGTTTCTTGTCTTATTTATTGCCTATATGTTTATCTGTCTATTTATCTTTCTTTTCAACATGGTTGGTCCTAATAGTAGTGATGATTTAATTGGTAGTCTTTATTTGGGTAATCTTTTACATTTGCATAATAGTGATTTTAATCCTGGTACTATCATATCTGTGAAATTAACTGGTACTGAAAATTATAAAGTATGGGCTGCTGCTATGAAATTGGCTATATATACTAAAAATAATTGATGGTACTTGTTTAAAATTTGCTTATGAGTCTAGTGCTCCTCTATCTAATCAGTGGGAGAGAGGTAATTATGTTGTGTTATCTTGGTTGTTGAATTATGTTTTTGAGGATTTGCTTCTCTTTTAATTCTTTTCTGATAATGCTTCTGAAGTCTGGGCTTAGTTAAAAGAAACCTATGATAAACTTGATAGGTCTATTATTCTTAATTTGTTATAGAAAATTCATAATTTGAAACAAGGTGAATTAACTGTGTTTGAGTATTATCATAGGCTTAATTCTTTGTGGAGAGAATTTGATATCATGACCAAATTGTGTAAGTGTTCTTGTGCTACTATAGATTATGTGTTAAAACATAATCAATTAATGAGACTTATGCAATTTTTATGGGCCTTAATGATGTTTACTAACCTATCAGAAGTAGTCTCGTATCTAGATAGTCTCTTCCTGATGTTAAAGATGCCTTTGCTATTATATCCAGAGAAGAGTCTCATAGAGCTAATTCTCATCCTCTAGTTCTGTGCCTAAACCTCAAGTCACTAGTTTTGTGTCCAAGATAAAATTTTCTAATAACAACAATAATGGGAACAAATGGTTTGATAACAGAAGGGTAAGCAATTCTGGGAATAATGTTGTTAACACCATTGGTAATAATAGGGGACCTAATTTGAACTTGCTTTGTAAAAATTATGGAAATGTTTGTCATACTATTGAAAGGTGTTTTGATATCATTGGTTATCCTCATGGGTAAAATAAAAATTCTTCTAAATCTGGTGTTAAGTCAAATTTTAATGCTAATGCTGATGTTAATCAGACTTCTACCCAGAATGGCCCTACATTGTCTTTCACTAATGATCCGATGATGAAGTTGATGTCTCTCATCAATGAAATGCCTTCTGGTAACATTCAAGCCAATATGTCAGGTTGGGCAATTTTTCTAAATCATAATGTGTTCTTTAATATTAACTTTCACAAATTTTTTAATAGCAATAGTGTACTTGTTAATATTAGTATTGGTTGGATCATAGACTCGGGAGCTAATCAACACATGACTATCACCACTAAGAATATGTTTGGGGTTACTGATATATCTCATTTAAATCTTACTGTGGGGCATCCTAATGGGACTATGGCTAAAATAAAATATGTTGGGAATTTGCAATTGTCTAAAGATGTTGTTTTGGTTGTTCCCGAGTATTGTGTTAGTCTCTTATCTGTGTACAAGTTAATAAGGGATAGTATATTATTTTTTAGTTTTGATGAGAATAAATGTTATATTCAGGATTTGACTCAAAACAAAATTATGGAGACTAGTAGTCAGTCTGGTGGCCTATATATGTTTGACTAGACATCTAGTCAGACTATAGGTAAAAATATAGATATTGTTGCTTATGTGTTTAAAACTCTGTGGCACATCAGACTTGGTTACCCTGCTGATCAGGTTATTGGTGTGTTGCAAAAGGAGTTGCAGATGTCTAAAGATTCACATGTTTCTCCTTGTGACATTTGTTACAGGGCCAAACAAACAAAGTAACCTTTTCCTTTGAGTGAGCATAAGACTTTTGTTGTTGGTGATCTTATTCACCTTGACCTTTAGGGACCTTACAATGCCACTAGTAGGGAAGGTTTTAGATACTTCCTTACTGTGGTTATAGATTTTTTAAGAAGGGTTTGGTTATATCTTTTAAAAACTAAGGATGAAATTTATAATATGTTTAAGTTTTTCCACAGTTTGTTATTGAATCAATTTGACTGTAAAATCAAAATTATTAGATCAAATAATAGGTCTGAGTTTGTTAATAATAACATGTATATGTTTTTTAATCAAAATGAGATCATTCATCGAACCACTTATCCTTATACTCTTCAGTAAAATGGGATTGCTGAAAGGAAACATAGACACCTCTTAAATGTGGCTAGGAGTCTTATGTTTCAGAGAGAGATTCTTTTATATATGTGGACTGAATGTGTTCTAACTGCTGTATATTTCAATAACAGGCTACCCTCATCTGTTCTCAATGGTAAATCTCCTTTCGAAATGATTTATGAAATATAACCTAAGCTTTCTCACATTAATAGTTTTGAATGTTTATGTTATTCAAGTGTTTTGAATAATAGTGATAAGTTTTCTAGCAAATCTATCAAATGTGTGTTGATTGGGTTTTCTACAATTAAAAAGGCTTATAAACTATACAGTCTTGATGATAAAACTGTTCTATTAAAGAGATGTAAGATTTTATGAAAATGTTTTTCCTTTTAAAATGAATTTAAAATTGTCTTGTGATTCTGTTCTTGAGTTGTCTAAACAAGATTTGATAGATCAACTAAACTTCTTTGATGCTTTTGATGTCCAAAATTTTAAAAGTCCCGATGATAAGGGGAGAGCTACACCCAATGATAAAGGTAGTACCCCAAATACTCCTAATAATCCTAGAAATATTAGTGAGGGAGGCACAACAACTTCTATGGGTGATAAAAACATCTTGAAGGCAATTCTCAAAATACTCAAAGTGTTTTGTTTTTTCAAGATCCTACTGATGATGGGTTAAATATTCCTACTTCTGATGTTAATACTGAGAATACAGATGAGGTGCAGCCTGCTATAGCTACTAGGAAATCTAATAGACAAACTAAGCTTACTGCTAAGTTCAATAACTATGTGGTTAATAGCAGTAAAAAATATGGTCTTGAAAAAGTTGTAAAATATTCTCATCGTAATCATGGGAACTATTGTTTTTCTACTTCTCTGAATAAATCTGTTGAAGCTAGTACATTTTATGAGGTTGTTAAGGATAGAAATTGGATAGATGCTATGAATGCTGAGATTAAGGCTTTAAATAGGAACAATACTTGGTCTATTTCTGATCTCCCTAAAGGTAGGAAACCTATAGGAAGTAAATGGATTTTTAAGATAAAGTATAAGGCATCTGGTGAGATAGAAAGATATGAAGCTAGGCTCGCAGCTAAAGGTTTTAGTCAAAGAGAAGGTATTGATTATGATGAAACTTTCAGTCATGTTGTAAAAATGACAACTGTGAGGTGTTTAAACAATATTGTTGTGCAAAACGACTGGCCTTTGTATCAACTTAATGTTAATAATGTTTTTCTATATGGTGATTTATGTGAAGATGTTTATATGATCTTGCCTCCTCGTTTCTTTACTAATAATGATAATGTGGTCTGTAAGTTGAATAAATCTTTATATAGGCTTAAGCAAGCTCTTAGTCAATAGAATGCTAAACTTGTATATGCCCTTACCGATAATGGATTTATCAAAATTAAATTTGATTATTCATTGTTTGTTAAGGATTCTAGGGATACTTGTGTTGCTTTATTGGTTTATGCTGATGATACTGTGATTACAAGACGTGATGTTAAGCAAATTGAAACTTTTAAATAATATCTTAAAAGTAAATTCCAAATTAAAGACCCGTGTTTATTAAAATAATTTCTAGGAATTAAGGTTTTAAGAAATGACATGGGTGTATGTCTTACTCAAAGAAAACATTTCCTTGAAGTTCTTCATGAATTTGGATTGCTTGTCGCCAAACATGTTTTAAGTCCTCTTCCTGCTAATTTTGTTCTTAATCATATTGAAAGTGATGAAGACAAAGCTTTATCTAATATTTCTAACTATCAAAAGTTAATTGGCAAACTCATTTACTTGACTCACACAAGACCTGATATTTCATATTCGGTTTACTGTTTGAGTCAACATATGAACTCTCCCTTGTCTTCTCATTTTAAAATTACGCTCAAAGTTCTTAGATACCTTAAAGGTTCTCCTGGTTGTGGTGTCCAGGTGAATAAAACTAGGAACTTTGGTGTAAAAGTTTACATTAACTTAGATTGGGCAAGATGCCTTATCAATAGGAAATCATTTTATCGTTTTTGTGTTTTCTTGGGTGATTCTTTAATTTCTTAGAAAAGTATAAAGCAAGCAACTTTATCCAGATCTTCTACCAAAGCTGAATATAGATGCATGGTTTCTGCTACTTGTGAAATCATTTGGATATGCAAGATTTTGAGTAAATTTGGTGTTACAGGTGTGTTGCCAGTTGAGATGTATTGTGATAACATCTCTGCTTTACAGCTTGCTGCAAATCCTTTATTTCATGAGAAATCTAAACACTTTGAGATTGATTTACATATAATAAGGGAAAAGGTTTATGCTGGTGTTGTTAAAACTATTAGAGTTTACACAACTCAGCAGATTGCTGATATATTTACCAAAGGGCTTGATTTTCAGCAACATCAAGCGTTATGCTAGAAGTTGAATTTAAAAGATATGTTCAGAGTATAAATTTTGAGAGAGGGTGTTGGAATACAACCTTTTATGATTAAATGTACAGAGGTCAAACCTGTACAAAATATTCTTGTTTCTAATCTCACTATTAAGTAGAGGGACCTTTACTGTGTTTTCTACTCTTGCATGTTGTTTGTGATATTCTAGAAGGGGTTTTTGTGTTGATAGCTTGGGAGTTCAAGGTCTTAAAGGGAAATATGTTTTTGGGGCTATATAAGCTGGCTTTCAGCTGTCATTAGGGCTTAACCTTAATATATATATATATATATATCACTACAAAGTTTATCTCTCTCTTAATCTTTTGGATAGATTTGTTTTTTGGTTATAATCGTTCAACTGATCATTGTGTGGTGATCCATTGTTATTTAATTTTCTCTATTTGTTGATAGAACACTTTTTGTGTTCTATCTTGTATTGTAATCAAACTCTTTCTATAATAATAAGAACTAAATGGAGGTTAGCTAGGTTCTTTGATACTTTGTGTATAATTTCTACACTATTCATCACACTAAACGCTATTTAAGTCATTTAAACTCATACCTTTCACCATATCTTCTATATGTATATTAGAAACTCAAATAAATATAAAGTTTACTTCTATAAAATTCTCGTTCATACTTTCTAAAACCACACATTTGAGATGTAACGACTTGCATTAAATGCATTTCTATTTATTTAGATTCATCATTTTGAGTTTCAAAAGTTAATTTAATGTGTAGATGGTGCAAATTAATTTCCATGATTTCGGCATATCTTCTATATGTATATTAGAAACTCAAATAAATATAAAGTTTACTTCTATAAAATTCTCGTTCATACTTTCTATAACCACACATTTGAGATGTAACGACTTGCATTAGATGCATTTCTAATCATTTAGATGCATCATTTTGAGTTTCGAAAGTTAATTTAATGTGTAGATGGTGCAAATTGATTTTCATGATTTCGGCACATGTAGAGGAACAAAAAAACAAAAGAAAACATGAAATGCATCTAATATACGTACATGCATTTAATTAAAAGCTAAAAACACATTATGATGCATTATAATATATCTAAGATTATAGAGATGCATCTAATTTAAGTCGGTGCATCTCGGATATGCGGTTATAGTTACTTCTTATCATTCTTATTTTAAAAAAACTTCTTTTATATATATATATATATATATATATATAAGGTGTGGTTATTGTAGGAAGTGATTAGAGGTAAAAAAATATAGGAAGAAATATTAACCATAAGATGTATTAATGAAAGATGATGTAATGGATGAGATTAAATTGGGTTAGTAATAAAACTTTATAAATTTTAGTGGGTCATTATGTGTAATTGTAAAACATAAAAGGATAAAATAGTCTTTAACACATAGCAATAAACGTTTATAATACATTAATTTGTCTTTACTACATTAATTTTGTAATAAATCTAATTTTTTGAGGTACTTTTGTAACGTGTTTTTTTTCTTAAATGACGATGCATTAGTTTTGCAATTAAAATAAAGATTTAATGATATAAACTTTGTACTAAAAATACAACCAATGCGAAACGTATATTTAGATATTGATAAACCAACTGTCATTTTTTAGGCATAAGAATTATAAACTGTCATTTTTAGGCATAAGAATTATGATTTAATTATATAGCTTACAATATAACATTGTAAAATTTATGTGATATTGACAGACAACTTTGTGTGT
>BQNB010138569.1:0-17688 GCA_026074375.1 Tanacetum coccineum | reverse complement strand
AAAGGTTTAGGAATTTAAGCTTTCAAAATAGATTT
The DNA here is from genome assembly GCA_026074375.1 of Tanacetum coccineum. Classification (NCBI taxonomy): domain Eukaryota; kingdom Viridiplantae; phylum Streptophyta; class Magnoliopsida; order Asterales; family Asteraceae; genus Tanacetum; species Tanacetum coccineum. The sequence continues at coordinate 17,653 of BQNB010138569.1, read as the reverse complement.
TAATCACACTTTGTTTTGACAGCAAACTTTAAAGGAGTGTTTGGTTAAAGCTTTAGTTGACCTTTAAAGTCAAAACAATTCTGTCAAAACCTCTTATTAAGTTGAGTTAAGTCATTAAACCTAGTTTAGAATAGTTTTTAAGGGAGTGTTTGGTTACGCTTCGACATTAGTTTCGCGGATGCTTTACTTTTGATGCCAAGATTTGCTCCAACGATTAGGAATTTGCTCATGAATAAGGAAAAGTTGCTTGAGTTAGCTAAGATACCATTGAACGAGAATTGCTCGGCGATGCTTCTCAAAAAGCTTCCCGAAAAGCTTGGAGATCCCGGAAAATTTCTTATTCTATGTAATTTCCCAGGAATAGATGTATGTCACGCCTTGGCCGATCTTGGCGCGAGCATAAATCTTATGCCCCTTTCCTTTAAAGTTATCCTTACCCGAACTTACCCCCACTCGGATGACTCTTGAGTTAGCGGATCGATCCATAACTCATCCTAAAGGACTCGCCGAAGACGTTTTTGTCAAAGTTGGGAGTTTTCACTTTCCTACCGACTTTGTTGTTGTTGATTTTGAAGCCGATCCTCGAGTTCCTCTCATTTTAGGAAGATCCTTTTTGAGGACCAGTCGTGCCTGCTTATCTTACGGAACGGGGATGAACGATTAATTTTTCATTTTGATAAGCATCCTCAAAAGCATGCAAACGAGTCGATTAAAATGATTAATTTTATTGATGTTTCATGCGAGGATAGTTTTGGAGAAGTTTTAAGATTGAAAAAATCAAATCATTTCTTGAGTGGCAGTACCACTCCGCTTTTTGATTCTCGTCCTAGTCTCACATCTTTTGAGACTAGAGATTCTCTTCTTGAGGAGTTCGCCGATGAACTCGCTCTTCTTGACCCATTTCCACCGGGAAATGAGGATGTTGATGTTAAAGCCGAACTTAGAAAAATTGAATTGTTGCTTAACTGTGATCCATCAACAAATTTTTCACCTACGATTTATCCTAATCTCAAGAAGTTCACCGACGAACTTGCTCCATCTTGTTTACCTCCACCGGGAGATGACGAATCATTTCTTAAGGAGGGTGTTCAAGAAGAAAATTTTCAAGTTTATTCAAACCCTCTTTTTGAATTTGATGACAATTACAACTCTAGTGACATTAATCCTCTTTTTAAAGAGATATTAGAGGATGTCGAGAGCAAGGACTCTAATGTTTCTAATTTTTATGAGCCAGTTTTACTTAACACACCTCTTTTCGATGAGGATGAGTGTTTCGACCCAGGAGGCGATAATGATGAGATCGATGCTTTTCTAGCTATTAAAATTTCTACGTATATTAAGGAAGGATATTATTACTCAGATGGAGACGTATTCTATCTTGAGAGACTGCTTATTAATGACACTACCCATAATCTCTTTCCCGAGGTGTTATTCGATCATGAACCACAACGCTTTAAGGATGAATCCAAACTTGATACTTTGGAAAATATGGTTAAAGTTTTTGATCCCGGGATCTGGGAGAAAAGGTTTTCTCCATCATGTGTGAGATTATCATCTAAGAACCACCATTATCTTTTCTTCACAATTGTTGTCCAACTCCTTTTTACTCATCATTTGAACTTTCTTTTCTCCTTCGGGAGTGAAGACACCATTTTTGACCCCGGCATCTTCGCTTTTCATTTTTCTTCTCAAAAGCCGGTGGCAGTTAAAAGTTTAATGGAATTTTGTTCTTCCACTTGTTTCATCCCCAAGGACGAATGAATTCGGGGATCGAGTCAAGCTATGTGACTCGGTTACCAAAAACAAAGCGCTTCGTGGGAGGCACCCCATGCTTATCCTTTTCTTTCTTCTAATTTCCTATTGTGATGTGAATGAGGCTAGTACTCTTCCGATTCTTTGTTGTTTGTACTTGTGAATTTTTGTAGATTGACCCATAATTTTTAAGACTCTCGTGTTCGGTGTTTTGTCCCGGTCCACTCGAGCTTCCTAGCCTTTGCTTGCCATTAGTTTGGGGAAATCCGATATCCTAGATTATTATCGACTAACATTTATCTTTTAGCATACTTGATAAACGGCTTAAGATTTTTGTGATACTTTCTCCATGCTTAGATTATGCATTCAACTTTTTGAGTTCTAGTATGGGGTTTTTAAGCCTTAGACTAGAAAACATTGAGGACAATGTTTAATTTTAGTATGGGGTAGTATATCTTTGATATGATCTTACCTACCTTTGCCCGTTGTTCTCACGTACCCCGTTTTCCCACAAAAAAAATTAAAATTTTTAAGTCTTAATATCTAGTTTATTGTTCATATATATAAAAAATGATGAAAAAATAGAAAATAGTTGACACGAATGTAGGCTTTCCGTTGGTGAGAATGAAAAGTAAATTTTGACCCGACCGATTTTATATCTTAGCTTTCTCCTTAACTTTAAATAGATTGATTTTGCTAATCTTTTATACAAGGAGCTATAAAACGCAAGTCTAGCTTGAAAAAGTCAAGACTTTCCAAGTTCCCAGAATTGATTTTAAATATGCGAAGATCGATTTATTAGAGTTGAGATTGTTGCCAGTCTATGTGACTTGTTAAAGTGTCGATCTTAATTCATTAGGCTAAGTATTCACGAGTTTCTTTATTAGAAATTTTTGAAATGTGAAAACAAGAGATGATAGAGTAGAGTATAAGTTTTGATGCTAAACATAGAATAGTTGGATTTCTTTAAGGCTCATAAAGGTTAATTGTGGCTTTTTGCTCCCATCAGCTTAATAAACGTTATATAAGTGTTAAATAAATAAAGTTTCTTTGGATTTTGCGATTTTTAGTTTAGATCACTTTCCTTCTGGTGAAAGTAAGGTACACATCGAGGTTTTGTCAGTGTTGTGGGAAAATAGACTCCTGGACCATGGTCGGCTCGCATACCGATGTGGCAGTTGTTAAAAGACCACAAGACTTGAAATTTGGCTATAATAATAATAATTATGTAATAAACCGAAGCCGAAATAAGACTTCTGGATCATGGTAAGCTGATTATGATATCAAGGCAACAAATATCATTCTCCAAGGACTACCACCTGAGGTCTATGCATTGTTTAGCAATCATAAAGTTGCTAAGGAACTTTAGGAAAGAATGCAACTTATCATGCAAGGAACTTTATTGACAAAACAGGAAAGAGAGTGTAAGCTTTATGATGAATTCGATAAGTTTGCTTATAAGAAGGGGGAAAAACTACATGATTTCTACTTGAGATTTTCAATACTACTCAATGACATGAATAATATGTGAGAAATCACATATCCTTTGTATATCAAAACAAGCCCTAAAATTTTGAAAATGTGTGGATGTAATAATAATAATAATAATAAAGCCAAATTTCGACTCCGGGGTTATCTAAATAAAGCCTCCGTCTCTGGACTCGTAGTTGAGTTGTTGCGGATGAAATAAAAAGGATAACCCCTAAATCATGCGAAATTAGAACCTTGATGTGGACCTTATTCTCACCATATCGTCTCTTTAGGAAAGGATTTCAAGCTATTAATGGTCTAAACCGGGTTTACTTTATATTAATAAGGGCATAATTTATTTGTCACCAATAATAATAATAATAAAATCCTTAGAGGAAATTAGGAATAAGGGAGGAAAAGTACACAATTAGCTTTTATGAGTAGTGTTAGCATCATAACTTGTATTTTGCAATGATCTTGTTTTTAAGCTTGGCTTGGAGAGGTGAAAGTCGGGGACGATGAATTTATCCATTTGGACACTTTTTGTGCTTTTTGTTCCGTGATCCTAAAAGTTATCAATGAATAATGAAAGCAATACATTATGTCACACATGAATAAGTTGTAAGTTGTAAATTAGAAAAATCATAAAAATGGAAAAAGTTTTGAAAAATGGGAAAATAGGGTGTTTTAAAGCTTGTGATTTCTTAACTCTCCCCACAAAAGTCTTTGCTACTTTTCAAAGATTTAGTTTGGGGAAGTTTTGAGGTATTTGGTTTTAGAGCATATAATATTGCGTGAGGACACGACAATCACTTAGTTTGGGGAATTTTGATATGTGTGAAAACACATATATGTTTTATATCAAAAATGGCCCTAAAAAGATAAAATTGTGCATAAAATGCTTGTATATTGCTTGTTTTGTCTTTGTGATTGTGTAGGTACGGATATGTTTAGTGATTGGTGTGTTTTCAACAAGCTTTTTCAATAAGATTTTGTTCTCAAAAGTCTTTTCAAAAAGCATTTTTACATAGCATCTAAGTCAAGCTTTAAGAAAATTAAGGTTCATTCATAGGAACGCTTATTTGATTATCAAAAATAGCTCAAAAGTAGCTGTTTGGTCTGTTAGGTTTTAAAGTTTTCATAAAAAGCTTATTTGATTTTGCTTATGATATCTCTTAGAGTATTTCTGTCCATAATTAGCTTATTGGGGGTAGACTCTTAACTGTTACGTTGTTATTCGACTTGGTTGGTTGCTTATTTCACTTTGAAGTTATGAGTTTTAAAAGCCAAAAAAAAATAAGTAGTTAATATTCTGTCTGTTTTGATTAAGCATTTCTAGCTTATTTGTCAGCTTTTAAAATAATTATTTTCACAAAAAGTTTTTGTTTATAGCTTATCTTCATTTTTGCTTTTCAAGGTTTCAAAAATTAAAAAAAATAGCAAAAAGCAAGGCCTGGGACTCGAACCCACGACCTTGCCTTTGAACACACATATATTAACAACTTGTACTTAAGCTCATCGTTCCTTTACTTTTATTTTTGTTTTTATTTTCTCTTATACACTTTTTGGTATCTTAGCTTATATAAAAGCCGTAGCTTATTAGGATTTTTTCCCAGCTTATTAGATAAGCTAGGCACTTGCTTCTATTTTTCCTTTATTCTTTTCATCATTTAGGACTTTTTGTGATTTTTCTGGATTTTTCCCATTAATAGTTTAATTTTTATCATTTTTCTTAGTTTAAATTTTTAGAAAATCCATAAAAAATAGAAAAATATTTTTTAAAAATACAAAAAAATAGTTTTTAGATTTAGAATAAATTCTTATAGTTTTACATGCATTAAAATCATTTTTGTCACTTTTAGATTTTTAATCTCGTTTTTAAGCTTTTTAATTTAGGTTTATAAAATAAGATTTTAATATAAAAAATAGTTAAAAAATAGTTTTCTGAGTTTTTATCAGTTCTTAGATTTTTCTAAAGTTTAAAAATCATTTTTTAGAATTTTTAGGAATTAATTTGTTATTTTCTAGGCTTTTTAATCATTAAATTTGCTTTTAATTCATAAAAAATTCAAAAATAATAATATATATTTTATTTTTCTTAAAATTTTCCTTTGTCTTAATTTAGGTTTAGATATTAAATTTGCATTCGTAGGATTTAAATTTAGTTTAATTGCTTAATTGTTGCGCTTGTTTAAATTCCCGTTATTCGTTTTGTGATTTAATTGCTTTCCCGTATTTGTTTTACTTATTTTTCATTCGTAGAAATAGATAACCAATCCAATCTTCGAACCCATTCAAATCATTGTCTAAATTCAAACGTGGTTTCAATTTCATAAATCATTGGGGAATAACGATCCGGGAATCATACTTCCCGGTTAATATACGTATAATATTATATATATATTTGAGTGAATTTTCCTTAAGGGTCACTTTTGGAATTTTCTTAAAGCTCTCTTATAAGTATATTATCTTACGTGTATAGAATTGCTATGTCATTCATCGTTTAAGGATGTAAAAATTAATAGATCGGAAGACATTCTGTGGATAAAATGTGTAAAAGTGCATTGAGAATGTGTTTGAATGTGTGTATAAAAATGGAGAAGTAATAGAGTAAAGGTGTTTTAGATAATTATCACTAAATTGCATTTAGTTGTGTGTTTAAAAGTTGTAGAAACTAAATCCTAAGGGCCTTGCTTCACGTTGTTTTAAGTTTAGATTATATAGTGGGTCAATTGCACCAATGATCAAATAGACAAATAGCCAATTTCTAGCTTAATAAATCATAGGGTAAAAGTATATTTTAAGATATTAATTTTTAGCATACAAGTAGATAGTAAACTTAGTACATCTGTATTGAATTTAGTTTTTTATTAGGAAATATTGCTATTAAGTAATCTGTTTTTAAGCATAAAACTGCATTATGTCTTTTAAACCTTAGTACATACTGATTTAACTCAGCATGAACTGAGTTAAAATAAGTTTGGTTTTCAAATAGTATTATTTCTTTTCCATTGTGCTTTCAAAATATTTTACAACTTTTTCTAGAAACTTATTGGTCAAAGTTTAAGATGATATAAGCTAGAAAGTCATAAGGATCTGTTTGCTTATAGAAAATTAAGCCTAAAGAGTTGCCCCTAAGGCCTGTTATGGATCTTAGTATTTCTTTACTTGCTTATTGGAAATTTCAGCTTATGGCTTGTGCTTTTTTGTTCATATCTACTTATAGTAGATGGTGTATTAAATTATATACCAATAGTAACAAATCTTGTAAGAATTCCTTACAAAATAACTTCTCAACCAAGAAAAAATAAAATGGTAAAAATCTCACAAAAGAAAACACAATTCGTAAATTTTTTTCCGGAAGTATTTAACCTCGGGTCGTGTCCCAACGAAATCGTGAATTGAGAATTTAGGAATAATTGTATTCGAGTTTAGAATAGTAAAGGATATTTGATTTGTTGATTACACTACAAATTAAATAGCAAGATTGAAAAACAATTAACAGCACGAAAAATAAATTGCACAAAACGTATTAGAACGGGGACTAAAACTGAAATTTAAAAATGATAAGTGCTTAATTATACATATCTTTTACCTTCAAAAACGAGCTTAAATGACCAAAAACAGACAAAAAATCAGCCAAACTATATGTATTTTGAATTTGCATTTGTATTGTGCAGAAGTGGATATAATCAAAAAAGACAGAAAACCAAGCCGAAAATGACAAAACTGAGCATGGAATGGGAAACAGACAGGCAAAATCAAGCCAAAGTCCAAAAATGCCAAAGTCAGGGTCAATACATAATGAATCATCAGTCAAACCGGAGCCGGAACTGAAAATATATTGAATTCAATCTTAACCCATCTGAGGGCCTGAGAAAGCCAAATAATTATAATTATGAAGACTGTGAAGACTCAATGGGCCCTCAATCAATTTCAACAGCCCATTTGTGTGCAATTGACAAAGACTGTGAAGACTTTGAAGGCCCAATCCTAGCCCATTTACAGCCAATCTCAGCCATTGTACACACAAAACCCACTTCATAACCTTATTGGGCTTGAAAAAAAGCACCAATAACCCACTAAACCTTATTGGGCCCAGACACAACTCAATTGGCCCAATACAAGCCCAAAAATCCAACACAAAACCCAAGCCCAACCAAAAGCCCACAATCCTTTTTTTAAAAAACATAATGACCAAAAAATGTAAATTATTAAAAACCTTGTATTAAATAAAAAATGAAAAAAAAAAGAATAGGGCCAAAATAGCCAAGTTTAAAGTGGATTTAAAAAGAACAAAAAATATAAAAATATAACACAAGGGCATATTGCAATTTTTCCAAACTACCCTTTCTTTAGATATAAAAACCATGAGGGACCATTATTGCCATCACCAAAACTCTTTAATATCTTTTGTTAAAAAACGGCAGTGACCACCTAGGGACCAACTTTCCAACTTCATAACATCTAAAACTCGGCTGAAATGAAAATGAAAAAGAGAAAGAAGATGGAGGCTAGATATTGCATCATTTTCATCATCTCTTTAAACTAACCAACCAAAACTGAACTCAAAACCGTTTTCCCCGCCACCCTCAAACCACCCCCTTTCCCCGGATATCACTCCCAAACCACCTCCCTATTACACTCACAGCTCAACCCATTACCCATTTCCCATCTACCATTGCCCCTATAAACCCTTACTCCCCTGGCAAATCACACAACCCGAAGACCCCCATCACCAATGGCTTAATGATGAAGAGAGGCCAATGAAAGGCTAGGATTGCTTGGGAAGCTTTGTACTCTCACAACAAGCTCAACCCAAGAGATAGAAGTCTTTGAAGACCTCTATAAAAGAAGAGAACACAACCCGAAGCAAAAAATCCCTGTTTTTACTTTCTTAGTTTAAATTTTAATTAAGTTTGCTTTAAAAATTGTTGTACTCAGTTTCTTTTTAAGTTTTTGTTGTAATACTTTCAGTTTTAATAAAAGTTAAGAGTGTTTGTGAAATTGCTTTTGTCGAAATTTGAAATATCATTCAAGTTGTTTAAATCTGTTTAAATTGGTTAAATATGTGTTAAAAGTTATTAAAATCAACCTATAATCAATTATCTCTGTCTTCTTTTACCAAAAAAACAGTTAACAAGCCTTTTTTATAAATTAAGGGGGTGTTTGGTTTAGTTTTAAAATGGGTCAATAAGGGGTCTATCATGGTTTGTAACACGCAGCCAACTTTGGCTGATTGTGTAGGGATTATTAAGCCATTTAAGATCACCACTTTAGTTTGAAAATAAAATGTTTTAATGTGTTTTTCTAAAATACTGACAAAGTTTCCAAATAAGCCACATAGTGACTAAACCACTTACGCTGTGTAGACATCTTAAGCACACTTTGTTTGTTGCTTTATTTGAGTGTTTCCTAGCTAAACACTTATAACCAATCATTGTTTCTGTCCCTTAAATTTGACCATATATGTTCAAAGTTTATCTTTGCATGATTTTTGAAATCCCTCAATTTTTAATGCCCCCAAAAAGCAGATTAAGTCCTCATATATAAACCAAACTTTGAAAAAAAGCTCATTGACCACCCTTGTTAATCTGTTTGTGGTTTGTTTTGGCTAAAAAGCACCAATGTGCTTATTACAATAAGCCAAAAAGGACCCCTAGTCACTGCCTAGCTTCCCCTGGTGCTGAGCACCATAATTTAGCCCCTTTTATCTAGCTTATTTTATACTAGACCTTAGGATCTTATTGCTTTTATTTATAGCTTATTAGTTGCCCTTTAAGTCCCCAAAATCTTATAGCTTATCTCACCCTTTAGCTTAGCTTATTTAGGGCTTAAAGTTCCCTTTTTTCTGTTTTCTTTTAAAACTGTTAATATAGCTTAAGTAATCCCCAGCTTATTTTAGGGCTTATTAGATTTCCTTAGCTTATATTTAGGACTCCCCATAGCCTTATTAACTGTCCCCCATAGTTGTAGCTTATTTTGCTAGCTTAAATCCCAATAAGAAAGAAAATAAGCCAATAAGCTTATTGAGCTTCTGCAGCCACCAAAACCTCAAGTTTCTAGCTTATTTAGTGAGTAAAAAGCATAAGTGCTTTTACAAAAAAGACTCCCCTCAAGCCCCTTAACAACTTTGTTTTTATAGCTTTTTGATAATAAGCTGTTTGGACTCTCTTTGTAATCGGGGTCCAACTCAGGGACCATTAGTGTAAATTTCCCTTTTATAGTTATAATTGTTAGTCCCCCTTGTCAGTTTGTTGTTTCCCCTTAGTCATGTGTCCAATCAACTGTTATTCCCCTATAGTTAACTTTATTAGTTAATTTAATTTAATTAATTAAATTAGGTTATTTAATTAGATATAATTACTTTAATTTATTCAGTAAAATTTTGGGCATTTTAATTTTTAGAATAGTTAACTATTATCTTTATTAATTTTATTTTTTCAGAATTTATATAACTTTATTTTTTGTCCCTTTTTCTATATTTCCTTAGTTCTAATTAGATTATAATCTTTAAAAATTCATAAAAATCCAAAAATTTAATAAAAAAATATTTTTCTTTTTACAAATTTTCTTTGTCATTTAGTGTCTAGTAAAAAATATAAAATTTAGTATATAGCTTAATGTTTCTAAACCTCAGTCCTTAGACCCGTTTTTACCTGGTAGGTTTTAACCGTTTCTTTTTTGTTTTAACATTCAAACGACCTCCGTTTTTATACTAGTTTTTTTTTATTTTTCAAATTAAGTTAATTTAGAATTTAATTTTAATTTTTAATTTTAATTTAGCATTTATATTCACGATTTTTAGTAATTTATGTTTCCCTATACCCTGATTCTGTTCCCCGTATTTTCGTGTAGATATAATTTAGTGATTCCCTATAACTAATTTCGTTCCCTAGTTTATTAAGATCCCCATTTCCCTATATTTGTTTCCCGTTAGATTTAAATTAGGTTGTTTATTTAATTAATATAAATTCTAAATATATCAGTGTTTCCATCAAATCTAAATATTCTTCATCAGTCCATTTTCTCATCAAACCAGGCATTACTTTCAATTGCAGCCAGTTTGGACATACGACCCCGGAATACTCATGCGGAATCTTTTTATAATTGATTCTTGAAATATTTAATCACATTTGTGTAGGATTTTGACCTTTTGCCTTGGTTAAGTGCCATTTGGTTGAGAATTTGCATTTGTGTTATTTTATTATGATACTATCACACGAATCAATTTTTGGCGCCGTTCGGGAGCCCATTTGCTACGATTATTTATCCACACTAGACTGAAATTGTCTTTATTGTTAATATATCATATTAAAAAACACAAAAAATATTTTTCTTTTCTTTTTATTAGTACGTATCATATAAAAATTAAAAAAACCAAAAAAAATCAAAAATATAAAAAAAATTGTCCATAAAAAATTAAAATTCTCTATTGGGTAAAATACCAAAAATATAATATTCCTCCACTGAGTAATTATCATAAATAAGTTTCTCGGTGAAACTACAGAGTTCCCAATCAACCAAAAGATTAAAACATGCCTTCCTTTGTCACTTACGATATACGGCTCACACTCATTCTGATTGACAAACCTATAAAGTGGGTATAAGTAGGGTTGTTCCTAGGAACTACACCGAAGGATACATAAGCTTCGCTCTATCCGCACAACCTCCGCTCACCTGATGCGATTTTTATATTGTGAGAGCTACCGTGAAGTAAGAAATCGAATTATTTGTCTTAAGTTCACTTATCAGATACTTGTCCAATTGTGAATTATGTTGTTAATAAATCCGAAAAACAAAAAAATAATCTTCTTTTTCCTCTTAACCGTTTAATTCTTTTCTTGTCCCCCTAAATTTGTTTAATTGCTGATGGAGTCTTTATCTCTGTTATGAATGTTGTAGGGTGTGGGACAACCGACGTATAGCTCGTATTGTTATTCGTGCACGTGCCAACCCAGAGCGTAATGCCTTCTCATGAAGAGTTTTTTCTTAGTTGTACTATGGAAAATGAAATCAAATCGATTTTTGCAACTCCGTACACCTTTGAATCAATCTCCAAGTTATCTCTCACCACCCCACACACTCTAAGCAAATCTTGTGTGAAATTTTGCGGAACTATACTCAATATTTGTTACTGCTTACACCTAAAACCAGTTTAACTATCCAGAGCCGGATTACAGCCTGAATTTCAATTCCACCCGCAAGATTAGCATAATCCTTCAACAGCAAAATCTATGCCTGTGAAAATTTATGGGGTCCCTCATGCGACTATTTAATGTCAACCGATTGAGTCCAAAACGCTCATTCTTTCGGATTTTAGACCAACATCAAACCCCGCAATTTTCCGTCATCATCAACCTCCTCAAACAATGAGCATGGAAGCTTTGCAAGCCAAGAGACCAAATAAATCGATTGAACTTTCTCAAAAAGTTTAAATCGTATCTCTTTTGGTAAAACGCCCAAGGGTCTATAGCAAGCTTGGTACAACATTTTTGAAAGTTTAAGCAAGCTCCACTCCGTAGAGGAATTGCAAGAAATTGCATTACAAACTGTTCAAGATGTGAAAATCTAAGTGACGAGCTATCAGCGTACATCAATACTCGGCTTTGAATCGCCCTCTCGTCTTACTGTGATAATGATGAAGACGAGTGACTAGTACCAATTTGCAATCACACCCAATCACCCAACCCAAGAGCCGTTAACACCAAAGTTTGGGGGACTAGCATCTTGACACTATTCGTCAACGTAATCGGACGAATTCATAAAGTCTAGAGTCGAAAACCTTGACCCAACCCCATGAGTTCGAGGATATTTCCTGACGATGATTGTGATTTGCCCCAAGCTATGATTCTTCAAAGAACATGATTTTACTTTCTCCAACACCTCTCTTCGATATCGCTGAAGATTTTACCTTTAATTGCGTTCATTTTCCGAGGAGGACATTCCCAAAAGAGAAATATTCATATTCTCCTAATCCTCTCTTTTGAACATGAAGGACGAGAAAATTGCTTCGACTAAGGTAGATCGAATAAATGATGAGGAGCTGGAAGGCATCCATATCAATTCCCACCGGGAATTGATTCTTTTGATGCTGAAACTGATCCCCTTGTAGAATCCGTGCTAAACGAGACATTCGATTGATTCATCTCCGTAAGAACTGATTCTCCTTTCCAATGATGTTTCGCCGGTATAACTCCATCCCTTCCAAAATCAATTCCACCAAAATTGAGGAAGTAGAATTTGCCCTGAAGGTATATTCTTTTATAAGAAAGATAGCTTTCTACGATAAATCCTTCTCCTCACCACACGGAAAGCACTTCAAGCCAATTCTAATGTAACGCATCACTCCCTCCATCTCATATCCCCGTTGCGGATAATGATACTCTTATGGAGGAGATTAACTTGGAAAATCTTGCCGATGACGGATCAATACCACAAGTTATTGAGATTGATTATGTTCAGACTCCGTGTAGATGACGAAACTTCTATTTCCTTCCGAGTTCCGAAACGTTTTATGATGATATCCAATTCTGAAAATTTTCCAAACATTGGATGTGGAGAGGAAGACAACCCCGTAGATTGCCTAATGTTTTACCCACCCAACCATCCAGGAGCAAGATTCATACCCACCAGTGAATTTTACGCTTAAGTTGAATGGATCTTTCTCCACATTTCTTGCTTATCCGGTTATTCCGCCTTCTCCTTCTCTCCTTTAAGGAATGAAGATTACATATTTGATCCCGTCATTTCAATTTTATCAATCTTCTTTCATGCCGGATGTATCTCATCGGATGGAACATTCAAAAAATTCAATAACTTAACGAAGTCACTTGAATAAAAGACCGATGATATTTAATATTCCACTTGTTTCTCAAGGATCCTAAATCCTAGTTATGGTTCAAGCATCGAGCGACCCTAAACAAGCGCTTCGTGTAGGCACCCCCATGCTTAAACCGTATTTTTAATAAGTGTTTTGTGTTGTTGTGTAAAAAATATCTTGTCTTTTAAAACACCCGTGTTCTATGTTGTTGTGTATTGTTTTTGTCCATGATTGCCCGGAATTAGTGAATACTCTCAGTTTGACATTCACAAACGAGTTTCCCATCATCAGCTTCAATTGGGAATCCGATATCCCAATCTTATCGACTCACGGTTTTATCTTTTGGCATACCTCATAAATGGCCTTAGGATTAATGTAATACCCTTCAAAACATCGAGGACGATGTTTAGTTCTAGTTTGGGGGGGTATCTTCGATTTGATTATTTCCTGCAGCATTGTTACCACGTGAACCCGTTTTTACCACCAAAATACCAAAAAAATGAAAAAATTGAAAATTTTTTCAAAAAGTAAAATAAGTTTTTTGGTCGCATTTTTGCTTTTCTTTTTGGTAGAATTAAGAATAAATTTTTGACTAGACGGCGTGTTGAAGCCCTAGCAGATTCCTTATAGGGCCGAGCTTTCACGAATTCAATAGCATGAATTTAATAAAGGTGAAGAACGAGAAATGATAGAGTTAAATATAAGTTTATGTGCTAAGCAAGATTCTTCTAAAAACTTATACAAGTAACTTGTGGTTTTCTCTCCCGTGAATTTCTAATCCACCTAATCATACGTACTCAATTTAATTCAACTAAGTTAATCGATGTTTTCAGAAAAAGCTTCAAATTTGTAACTTGAGTTTTCAAAGCGAGATTTTATAGTGATTTAAAAGATAAAGCCAAAAGAAGCATTAATGAAAATGGTGAAAGCAAAAATGGCATGAATATAGAATTTTGCCAATGAAGCATGCAGTTGATATTATGGAGCAAGTAAAAGATGTGTCGTGATATCCCACTCCGCTAGCAACGAGGTGGGGGTTCAAACTAAGACGTCTTTGCTTCTAGGGATTTGGTGTGTCGTGATATCTCACTTGGAAGAAAGGTCTAGGTGAGGGTTCAAACTAAGACACCAATCCTTAGCCATATTAGGAATAAGGTGATGATGTGGAATTTCCACTACCTAGCAAACAGGGTGTGGGTTTTCAACTAAGAACACCGATCGATGTTGTTGATAATCCCTGCCTCCGATAACCACGAGTAGGGTACAAAAAAAAATCAACAGAAGGAAAACTAAGCAAACGCATTCCTATCTTAATAACTTATTATTATGATGTTAAAAATTTTGCAAAAAGTACTAAAGTTAAAATCTCGAAAATCAAGTACGAAGTCCTTATTAAGTTGTTGCTTGAGTCATGAATCATCTTTGACTTAAGACTATGAAAATAAGTTATCTCTGGTTAAATTAAAATGAGTACACTCATCAATCGTATAACCAAATTTGGGAGTTAAAGGTTCACAATTCCCAAGTATGATGGCTTAACATATAGACTTAAATCGACAATGATCTGTTTAAATTGCTTTAGCTTGTGAACTTGTGAAAAAATCGAGGACGATAATTTATCCGTCAGGACATCCGTAATCACTCTACTGGCGCTTCTCATTCTATGATTCCCAGTATTAATAAATAAAGAAAGCCAAACTTTGGTAAAAAAGAAAGAAAATCCAAAAATATTAGTTGTAGTTTAGTTGTAATTCAGAAAATGGTGAAAACGGGGCTTACGTGTTTACTTCATAACATTGCGTGAGGACACACAATACCTTAGTTTGGGGGATTTGATAAGTGCTTAATTACACATATCTTTTACCTCCAAAAACGAGCTTAAATGACCAAAAACAGACAAAAACTGCCAAATATATGTTTGTTTTGCATTTGTATTGTGCAGGAAGTGGATATCAACAAAAAGACAGAAAACCAAGCCAAAATGACAAAACTGAGCATGGAATGGAAAAGACTGTGCAAAATCAAGGCCAAAGTCCAAAAATGCCAAAGTCAGAGTCAATACTGAAGAATCAGCAGTCAAACCGGAGCCGGAACTGAAGAATACTATTGGATGCAATCTTAACCCATCTGATGGGCCGGGAAAGCCCAATAGTATAATTATGAAGACTGTGAAGACCAAATGGGCCCTCAATCATTTACAACAGCCCATTTGTGTGCAATTGACAAAGACTGTGAAGACTTTGAAGGCCCAATCCTAGCCCAGTTACAGCCAATCTCAGCCATTGTACACACAAAACCCACTTCATAACCTTATTGGGCCTTAAAAAGCCCAATAACCAAACCTGTACCTTATTGGGCCTTAAAAAGCCCAATAACTTAAGCCAAAGCCTTATTGGGCCCAAACCCAAGCCCAACAAAAGCCCAAAATCCTTTTTTACAAAACTTTAGGGACTAAAGTTGTCATTTTTAAAAGTTTTTTATAAAAGAAAAAAGGTAAAATAAAGGGAAGGACTAAAACTGCCAAATGGCATTTCCCTTTTTAGTTATAAAACAGCAGGGACCATTTTTGCAATTTGCCCTAACTCTTTTAAATCTTTTGTTATAAAACGCAGGGACTGAAGCTGTCACTTTCCAAAGTCTCATTATAACTGAAATTCGGCTTAAAACCAAATGAAAAGAGAGAGAAACGTGGAGGACCATTTGTGCATCTTTTCCAAACTTATCTTTTAAACCCTGCAACCACACCATCGTACCCGCCAAAACCATACCAGCCATTTCCCACGGTTTTTCTTCCCAAACCACCTCCCAAGTACCCTCTACAGCTATCCCTCACCTTTCCCCACTCAACCCCAACCCTTATACCCCCTTTCCAGTTCATTTCACTCAACCCGAAACCCATCAATGGTTGAGATGAAGACAAGAACAATGCAAGGCTAGGATTGCTTGGATTACTTGCACACTCTTACAACAAGCACAACCCATGAGCCAAGAAGGCTAAAGACTTGTATAAAAGAAAAGAAAGCAAGCCGAATCAAGACCTTTTTTTTATGTTTTAGCTTAATTTCACTTCCAAGTCTTTTCTTTTAATCATTTAAGTGTAACTCAGCTTATTTAAAGCTTTATGTTGTAATTTATCTGTTTTTACATTTTAAAAAAGTTAAGTGTTTCTTATGAACAATTACATTTTGTTTGTCAAAATTTGAAATATCATTTAAGCTTTTTAATTCTGTTTAAAATTGTGTAAGAATGTGTTAAATTGTTTAAACCTTACTTATAATCACTTTTCTTAGCCATTCCTTCATTTAAAAAAGTAAAAACCCGAATTTTATACATTTAAGGGGGTGTTTGGCATAGTCTTTAAAATGGGTCAAATGGAGATTGTTATGGGTCATACCCACCTCAATCCAACTTGGCTAAGTGTGTGGGATTCATTAGTGTAGTTTAAATCAAACTTTTTAGTAAAAAATCAAGTTTTTGTGAACCTTTAATAATCTGTTAAGGTTATACTTAAACTTACACAACTTAATTAATTAAGCTATGTAAGTAGCTTAAAAACTCTTTTTTTAGTCCTATGCAAGTGTCAAACTCAGTTTTAACAAACCTCTGTGTCTTTTACTTTTGTTGGTCAAACTGCTTATGCAGTCAAAATCTTTGCAAAACCCTTATTTTTAGCTCGAAATTTCAGCAGCTTATTGAGCTTTTTAGCCTTTAAGCTTATGAGCTTAAGCTCATTTCCATCCCTTTTAAATCTGTTTTCATTTGGTTTTAAGTAAAAAGCTCATATGAGCTTATTTTCATAAGCCAAAAAAGCCCCTTGGCCACTGTTCTTGACCTCCCCTGGTGCTAGACCACACTATTAAGCCCCTTTTTGTTTAGCTTATTTAGGTACTAAGCATTAGGATCTTATAGCTTTTATTTATAGCTTATTAGTACCCCTTTAATTCCCCAAAATCTCATAGCTTATTTCCCCCTTTAGCTTAGCTTATTTAGGGCTTAAAGTTACCTTTTTTCTGTTTTCTTTTATAAACTGTCACCATAGCTTATTTCATTTCCAGCTTATTTTAGGGCTTATTATAGATACCTTAGCTTATTTAGGACTCCCCTCTCCTTATTAACTGTCCCCCATAGATTTTAGCTTATTTTGTTAGCTTAAACCCCAAAAAGAAAGACAAATAAGCTTATAAGCTTATTAAAGCTTTTGCAGTCCAAAAGCTCACTTTTCTAGCTTATTAAGTTGATTTCAGACTAAGTGCTTATTATGAAAAATGTTCCCCTTAAGCTGATAAGTAAGTTTGCTTTTTTGAGTTTAGGCTAATAAGCACTTTGGACCCACCTTGCATATCGGGGTCCACCTCAGGGACCACTTGTGTAATTTTCTCTTTTGTAGTTACCTTTGTTAGTCCCTGTGGTTAGTTAGCCTGTTACCCCGTTTGTCCTTGTGTCCTTTTCACTGTTAGTCCCTTAGGTTAACTTTAGTTAGTTTATTTAATTTAATTAATTTAAATTAGGTTTAGATTTAATTAGTTTAATTAGTTATAATTGCTACAGTAACTTTTGGGCATTTTTACATTTTTAATTTTGTTAACTTTTTCTTTATTTAATTTAAAT
>BQNB010138567.1:0-17688 GCA_026074375.1 Tanacetum coccineum | reverse complement strand
CAGTGTGACCAGTTTTTTCACAGTTAGTGCACTTCAGATTAGGGTTAGGACCCCTGTAATTAGGATTGTTGTGACTAAACTTCTTGTTGTTGTTCTTCTTATTACCATTATTGGACCAATTGTTAGTAGAAGAAACAAAACCAGATATTTGAGGCTTGGCAAGAGAACCAGAAGAGGTAGAGGCAATGCCTCTATGAGATTCCTCTCTGGAAATTATAGCAAAGGCATCCTTAACCTCAGGAAGGTTCTCTCTAGAGAGAATGGAACTCCTAATGGGTTGATAAACATCATTAAGACCCATGAGGAATTGCATAAGCTTCATAAGCTGGTTATGCACTAACACATCTTCTCTAGCAGCACATGAGCATTTAGGCAGTTTAGTCATGATATCAAATTCTCTCCAAAGGCTATTCAACTTATGATAATACTCAGAGACAGTTAATTCACCTTGTTTAAAGTTGTGAATTTTATTAAGCAGATTAAGAGTCACAGAACCATCAAGCTTATCATAAGTTTCTTTTAATTCAGACCACACTTCAGAAGCATTTTCAGAGAAAATTTGACCTAGATATAGATCATCAGAAACAGAGTTCAACAACCAGGATAACACAATAGAATTACATCTATCCCATTGACTAGAATACACAGCACTAGAAGCATAGGTTTCTTTTAAGCAAGTACCATCAATAAAACCAGTTTTATTTCTAGTATTAATGGCAAGTCTCATGGCAGCAGCCCATACTCTATAATTCTCAGTGCCAGACAATTTGATAGATATAACATTGGTAACATTAAAGTCACTGTTTTGAAGATGCAAGACATTACTACAATCCAGATTACTCACAGAGTCCACTGAAGGGCCAACACCCACCATACTCCAAGCAAGACAAGAAAACAGATAGAGCAAAAAACAGATACAACAATTAAGCCATCAAGAAAACAACAAACAACAGCAGATAGGCAACCAGGCAAACCAGCTAAATAAGCATACACATATAAAGAACAAGAATAGGAGATAAACAATTAAAGAGAAGGGGAGAGAGGTTCTTTAAACCAAATAAAGCTACTCAACTGAGAGAACTGGAGTTGGCCAGAGCAGGTATTCACACCAATCATGTTGGAGGATCAAGATGTTAACCGAACTCGTTTGCACTCTCTTCAGACAAGACTTTATAAGAATTAAAGAACAACTTACAGAGCAATAATGCAGCGGAAGACCAAATCGAACCTCCAAATCGATCAAACCCTAAATCACCAACTCACCAGATCAAGAGCCTATAGCTCTGATACCATGTAAAAACATGTATTTATAAGAGTGAATCCAGCCAACCTCCCCTTGATTCACGTTACAAGCACCAATTCGTTACAAGATAAGATACAAGAAATACTTGTTGATCACAAACACTTGATCAACAAGATAATACTATTACAAATAAGATAACTGAATATAAGAGATGATCGATCTTGAGATAGTGTGGGAGAGAGTGTGTGTAATAAACACACAGAAGAATGATCGATAATTAACCCTAGCTGCAACTCTATCCTTTTATAGGCTCGAGGAAGGATACCAACTTGGCAGCTTTGGTCCCTGCAAATACACAAGACTAACAAACAAAGACAGAAACATAATGTTAGAGAAAAAGAGAATTGGGAATTGACACAGTCAGTCCCTGAACTGTCAAGATAAAACTTGACTTTCCAACACCCTCCCTCAAGTTTTATCCACTTGAGGCACTTTAAACATATCCAGAATACCAATTTTGGTACACAACTCATCATGTTGTTTGGAGCCAAGTGCTTTAGTCAGCACATCAGCTATTTGCTGAGAAGTATGAATCTTCTCAGTAACAATCACACCACTGGCAACTTTCTCTCTTACAAGATGCACATCAATCTCAAAGTGTTTACTCTTTTCATGAAACACAGGATTAGCAGCAATCTGCAAAGCAAAGCTGTTATCATTTTTAACACCCATGTCACCCAACAGGTTTGACAACCAAATCACTTCACAAGTAGCAGAAGCCATGCTTCTATATTCTGCTTCAGCAGAAGACCTGGACAAAGTAGATTGTTTCTTACTTTTCCAGGTAATCAAGGAACTGCCTAGAAACACACAATAACCAGACACAGACTTTCTAGTGGCTGGACATCTAGCCCAGTCAGAGTCAGCATAAGCCCTTAACTTAAGGTTACCAACCTTATTAATTTGAATTCCACTGCCTGGGGAGTTCTTGAGATATCTAAGAACTCTAAAGGCAGCTTCTAAATGAGAAGACAAGGGGGCGTGCATGAATTGACTAAGGCAGTGAACAGCATAAGATATGTCAGGTCTAGTATTGGTAAGGTAAATCAATTTCCCTACAAGTTTCTGGTAATTCCCTATATCACTGAGCAATTTATCATCCTCAGACTCAACATGGTTCAAGGTGGTGTTTTCAGCCAGAGGGGTTTCAACAGGTCTGCCGGCTAACAGGCCATATTCATGAAGCACTTCAAGACAATACTTCCTTTGACTTAAACACACACCATCATCATTATCAAGGACTTCAATGCCAAGAAAATATTTCAAATTTCCTAAGTCTTTAATTTGGAATTTAGACTTAAGTATCTCTTTAAACTTACCAATTTCAGAATTGTCATTACCAGTAATGACAATATCATCAACATAGACAAGTAACATCAGAACCATATCACCAGAGGTTTTGGTGAACAAAGAATAGTCATACTTTGACTGCACAAAGCCATTTTCAACTAAGGTCATGGTCAGCTTGGCATTCCATTGCCTGGGAGCCTGTTTAAGACCATATAGAGACTTATTAAGTCTGCAAACTTTTCCATTTTGATTATCAAAACCAGGGGGAGAGTCATATATACTTCCTCAGTTAGATCACCATATAAGAAGGCATTATTCACATCAAGTTGGAATAAATCCCAACCATTGCAGATAGCCACATTAAGCATACATCTAACAGTGGACATTTTAACAACAGGACTAAAGGTCTCAGAATAGTCAAAACCCTCCCTCTGACTATAGCCCTTGGCAACAACTCTAGACTTATACCTTTCAATTTCACCTGTGGATTTGAATTTGATTTTCCAAAGCCATTTGGAACCAACAGGTTTTCTTCCTTTGGGAAGATCACAAACAGTCCAAGTGTTATTTCTAAGTAAAGCCTCAATTTCATTGTTCATGGATTCAATCCATTTTGGATTTTTGATGGCCTCATCATAAGTAGTTGGTTTAGTGGTCTTATTAAGAGTAGTAAAGAAACAGAAGTTAGATCTACTCAAATTAGCATAAGTAACATATTTCTCAAGACCATAAAGCTTGCTGCTACCAACAACAAAGTCATTGAACCTAGCAGGTTGCTTAGAGGTTCTAGAAGACCTTCTAAGATCAGGCTGCACTTGACTACTGTTCTCAGGTTCTC
The DNA here is from genome assembly GCA_026074375.1 of Tanacetum coccineum. NCBI lineage: Eukaryota > Viridiplantae > Streptophyta > Magnoliopsida > Asterales > Asteraceae > Tanacetum > Tanacetum coccineum. Next base: position 14,257 of record BQNB010138567.1, on the reverse strand, counting down.
CCCTAATTGTGTCAACATTAGACGAAGAAGGGACATTGCCCTCAGAATAGGAGTTATCACCCTCATTGGGAGCACTGTTGTTTAAACCTCTCCCTTCATCATTGGGACTTGGAGTTTGGTTGTCATTAAAGAAGTTTAAAGTATCGACTTTGTTATTCGAAGAGTCAAAAACAATGTTTTGAAAAGACTTGTTCATTTTGTAAGGGTAAATGGTTTCATAAAATTTTAGGTCTCTAGAGTAGAAAACCACTTTAGAATCTAAACCATACACTTTGTAAGCCTTTTTTGTACTAGAAAACCTAATCAAAACATATTTTTCAGATCTGGAAGAAAACTTGTCAGAATTATTTAAAACTGTAGAATAGCAAAGACAGCCAAAACTCCTAAGGTGGGAAAGGTTAGGTTTGACACGATACACAAGCTCAAAAGGGGATTTGCCATTAAGAACAGAAGAGGGCAGCCTGTTAACAAGATAGGCAGCAGTTAAAATACATTCAGGCCACATAGACAAGGGAATACCACTTTGAAACAATAAACTTCTGGCAACGTTTAAAAGATGTCTGTGCTTTCTCTCAGCAATCCCATTTTGCTGAGGAGTATAAGCACAAGATGTTTGATGCACTATACCAAGGTTGTTAAACAGTAAGGCCATTTTGTTATTAACAAATTCAGTTCCATTGTCAGATCTAACAGTTTTAATACTGCACTTAAACTGATTTTGAATATGATTGATAAAACTAGTGAACAGATCAAACACCTCATCTTTGGTTTTAAGAAGATAAATCCAAACACCCCTGGTATAGTCATCAACAATGGTAAGAAAGTACCGAAAACCATCTTTACTAACAACTTTATAAGGACCCCAAAGGTCAAGGTGAACTAAGTCACCAATGTTGGTGGTCTTATGTTCACTAAGAGGAAATGGTTCCCTAGTCTGTTTAGCCTTGTGACAGATGTCACAAGGAGACTTAGAAGAATTCTTAGTGAACCTAAGATTGCCTTGAAGAACATCAAGGGCTTGGTCAGATGGGTGACCAAGCCTTGAGTGCCACAAAGATTTGGAAACATAACAAACAGCAGACATATTACCTATATTAGAACACATAGAAGACTTGGGAGAGTCATAATCAAACAAATATAGGCCACCATTCTCACTACCAGTCCCCACAATTTGACTGTGAACCAAATCCTGAATATAACATTTAGATTCAGTAAAACCAACAAACAGTTTACTATCTTTAAGCAATTTGTTAACAGATAGTAAGCTAACACAATATTCTGGGACAACCAACACATCATAGAGGGTAACATGACTATTAAGCTTTAAATTCCCAACAAACTTGACCTTAGGGTACCATTAGGGTGTCCAACAGTTAAGCTAAGGTCAGAAACATCCACAATCCCAAACATTATAGTGGAAATGGTCATGTATTGGTTAGCACCAGAATCAATAATCCACCTCAAGGAAGCTTTACAAAGAATGGTATTGGTATTAAAGAAAGTCTTAAAATTAAGATTGAACAACACATTACTATTCATGTAAGTACACCTACCAGCCAAATTAGCTTGTATATTTCCAGTGTTGCTTCCAGAGGGCACATCATTGATGAGATTCATCAATTTCATCATCTGTTCATTAGTGAAAGATAATGGAGCACCATTCTCAAGAGGGGAGGCATTATTAGCACTATAAGGTCTGAAATTGTTAGGCCTAGGTGCAGGGTTTCTGTTATACCCAGGAGGATATCCAATCAAATCAAAACATCTGTCAGCAGTGTGACCAGTTTTTTCACAGTTAGTGCACTTCAGATTAGGGTTAGGACCCCTGTAATTAGGATTGTTGTGACTAAACTTCTTGTTGTTGTTCTTCTTATTACCATTATTGGACCAATTGTTAGTAGAAGAAACAAAACCAGATATTTGAGGCTTGGCAAGAGAGCCAGAAGAGGTAAAAGCAATGCCTCTATGAGATCCCTCTCTGGAAATTATAGCAAAGGCATCCTTAACCTCAGGAAGGTTCTCTCTAGAGAGAATGGAACTCCTAATGGGTTGATAAACATCATTCAGACCTATGAGGAATTGCATAAGCTTCATAAGCTGGTTATGCACTAACACATCTTCTCTAGCAGCACATGAGCATTTAGGCAGTTTAGTCATGATATCAAATTCTCTCCAAAGGCTATTCAACTTATGATAATACTCAGAAACAGTTAATTCACCTTGTTTAAAGTTGTGAATTTTATTAAGCAGATTAAGAGTCACAGAACCATCAAGCTTATCATAAGTTTCTTTTAATTCAGACCACACTTCAGAAGCATTTTCAGAGAAAATTTGACCTAGATATAGATCATCAGAAACAGAGTTCAACAACCAGGATAACACAATAGAATTACATCTATCCCATTGACTAGAATACACAGCACTAGAAGCATAGGTTTCTTTTAAGCAAGTACCATCAATAAAACCAGTTTTATTTCTAGTATTAATGGCAAGTCTCATGGCAGCAGCCCATACTCTATAATTCTCAGTGCCAGACAATTTGATAGATATAACATTGGTAACATTAAAGTCACTGTTTTGAAGATGCAAGACATTACTACAATCCAGAGTACTCACAGAATCCACTGAAGGGCCAACACCCACCATACTCCAAGCAAGACAAGAAAACAGGTAGAGCAAAAAACAGATACAACAGTTAAGAAACCAAGAAAACAATCAAACAACAGCAGATAGGCAACCAGGCAAACCAGCTAAATAAGCATATACACATATAAAGAACAAGAATAGGAGATAAACAATTAAAGAGAAGGGGAGAGAGGTTCTTTAACCCAAATAAAGCTACTCAACTGAGAGAACTGGAGTTGGCCAGAGCAGGTATTCACACCAATCATGTTGGAGGATCAAGATGTTAACCGAACTCGTTTGCACTCTCTTCAGACAAGACTTTATAAGAATTAAAGAACAACTTACAGAGCAATAATGCAGCGGAAGACCAAATCGAACCTCTATACACTTGATTCACTTAGTCAAGTATATAGAGGAACACCAGAACGAAAACCCCCAAAAAATAAAATTAGGGTTTTGAAACCCTAATTTAATTTTATCTCAATCGAGCCCAAATCCACACGATTAAAGCCAGAGAACAATGATTCACCACCAGAGAATCACCAACAACCAAGATCCAATAGAACCCCCAAATCGATCAAACCCTAAATCACCAACTCACCAGATCAAGAGCCTATAGCTCTGATACCATGTAAAAACATGTATTTATAAGAGTGAATCCAGCCAACCTCCCCTTGATTCACGTTACAAGCACCAATCCGTTACAAGATAAGATACAAGAAATACTTGTTGATCACAAACACTTGATCAACAAGATAATACAATTACAAATAAGATAACTGAAAAATAAGAGATGATCGATCTTGAGAGAGAGTGTGTGTTATAAACACACAGAAAAGATCGATCCATCAACCCTAGCTGCACTCTATCCTTTTATAGCCAGAGGAAGAATACCAACTTGACAGCTTTGGACCCTGCAAATACACAAGGCTAACAAACAAGGACAGAAACATAAAGATAGAGAAAAGGAGAATTGGGAATTGACACAGTCAGTCCCTGAACTGTCAAGATAAAACTTGACTTTCCAACAGAAAACGTCCGCACCACCACCCGAGTACGCCTCACGTGGTAGTCGTAGTTTCAAGAAACACGCGGTTCTTGATGTTTTCTTGAGGGCTTTGCTGTTTGCAACTGCGCTAGCTGGTGTCATTCTTATGGTGACTGCTGAACAAACGAAAACGTTCCTCGTTGCCCCGGGTTTATCGATAACTAGAACTGCGAAATTCAGTCACTCGCCAGCTTATATGTAAGTGTTGCAAGTTTTTAATAGTCCTTGAGTGTGAGCTGGTCAACGTTGCAGGTTATCAGCGTTTTGCATGAAAAGTTCTTACACTTTTGTCAAAAGAAATGTCTTAACATTTGATAAACTTATTATGTTGAATAGGAAATGTCAAATATATATAATAAGGGGGTTGTTTGTGTGGGATTATGAGCTTATTTGACTTTCGTATATATTTCATAAGATTAAATTTTCCGGCTTATTTTGAGACTTATGGTCTTATAAATAAATATAAGCCCATAAGCTTTTAAACCGGAAAACTCGCTTATAAAATATAAGCCAAAATCATCAAATAAGCTTAGACAAACAACCTTGTAACATGATTTCCAACTAGCTAGCTAGTTGATTATTAGCTTAATATGTTTCAAGTTAAGAAGTAATAAGAGCTTTACAGTTTAATTTATAAATTCTCAATTTCGACTACTATAGTGAACTATAATCTAGTATATTGTTCTTATGCAGATACTTTGTAGCAGCAATGTCCGTGGCTGCTTTATACAGTCTCGTCAGTGGTTTGGTATCAGTTTTCGCGTTGATGAAAACTGGAGGAAACTCTGCGAAGCTAATGTTTCATTTTGTGATACTTGATGCGGTAAGCACTTGAATCGTATACTTATTTATTTAAAAAGGATCTATGCTTCTTGACAACATTATCTAGGAAATTTGTGTTGCTATTATTGGTAAAACTTTATTTAAGGAATACCACAAGGTCCACAACCAAGTGGTTGATGATTTAAATTTCATTAAACAAGCAAGTAGGTTTTTTTTAACCACCACCATGGTAGACTTGCTAGTGGTTAGACAATTTTATATCTTTCGCGAGGTCTCAGGCTTAAAACCTCACTCGATACACATTCTGGTGTCAGAAGGAGGTTGTAAACGGTCATGTGCGGAAACCTATTTAGGCCGTGTACATGTGAGTCAATAACGCATTTTTCTCGAATAACTTGAACTGAAAAACCCTATTCATTAATTTTTTTAAATAGTTTCTGTTCTATGTAACATATAACAAAGAAAATGATTGAAAGACCTAAACGTGTTACTAATTTAATGACTAAATGGATGTGAAAGTTATGGTTTGTGAAAAACTGTGTCCCTGTGCTGACACGCAAGATTAGACATACATTTAAGCATGTAATCAATGCTCATGCACAAATACATATGGTCGTAAATATATTAATTGAAATCATTATGTTGCTTACAATGCATATGAAACCCCCTTTGTTTTCTTGAGAATAGAAAACAATATCACATGAACGCGTTTTCTATGTTTTTTGGAAAATCAAATCCCCTATTTGTTTTACAAATGTAAAAACACAAATCTAAATTTTTTTTCTCTAACTAAACGCCCCCTTAAATGTGTGACTAATTTTATGACTAAATGGATGTGGAACTGTGTTCCTCTGCAATCAATACTCATACACAAATACATATGGTCGTAAATTTTAATTGTGATCATCATGTTGCAATTAGCACAATTACTCACGATGCAGAATTTGGTTGCTATAAGCAAGTATTTCTAATTATATAATCAATGTGTATCAATGGTGCAGCTGCTTTTGGGTATTCTGGCTTCAACAACAGGAGCATCAGGAGGAGTTGGATATATTGGACTCAAAGGAAACTCTCATAGCAATTGGAACAAGATCCCCTGTAACAGATTCGATTCCTATTGTTTACACTTTAAAGCCGCGATTCTTTTGTCACTCATATCCGCCATAACGGTTCTTTTGCTTGTTTGGCTCTCCGTTTATGTCCTTTCCAAGAAGATCGCTAGGCGATAGTTTCGAATTGGTATCATAAACATTTCCCATGTATGAGTTTGATATGATGTTATTCTTATTAATCTTTTGTCATTTGAATTCTTTTCATGTACATGTGTTACATTGTGCCGGTTTTGCGTTTGTGAAGTTGATGAATATTTGGCCTTGTTGGTTCGTAGAAATGTGATATAATTGTAATCTGAATTTCATTACAAATACGAGAAAGTTTTTTTAAAATGCTACGGTTCTAGCTTCCAGCTTTTGCATATTACAATTTATTTGACAGATTATAACTCTTTCAAAAACGTCTTGCTTAACAAAAAGGAACTTAAACACTAATTAAACTGATGGTTGATTTTGATACTCTAGTTTAAAGTATTAGTGGTCCAACAAGTGTTGAAAACATAGATTACTTAACTAGCACGGTGCTAGATAACGTTAATTAATAGATCATGTTTGATTTTCAATTATTGGTTTGACTTTAGAACAATATCATATTTATGGGGTGTTTACTTTTTTTTTACTTCCTTCTAACCGGGATAATGTTGGGTCAAAACTTCTTTTAATTGACAGACTTATCAATACTTCTTTTTTCAATTAAGAGGCAAATAAAGACAAAATACAAATTTATGCTACTTAATTTTAGTAAACAAGCCCTTAGGCTGATAGTAATCCCACCAGATGGTTTGTTCGGTCTAGAGGCGACCGACGCGTCTCCCCCTCTACGTGGTACCACGGTTCTAAAAGGCACGCCATGGTGCTGCTAAAGCCTCGCAAAGGCGCGAAGCGTGACCTTCACGCTACGCAATATACCAAGGCGTAGGCTTAAGGTGTGACGTTAGATGAGAAGTAAAAAAACGTGATAAAGCGTGATAAGACATGATGCATTGAGGCTTTTTTGGATTCAATTTCGATAAAAATCGTTTTCTTTTTCTAGAAAAGAAAAAGATTACAAAAGAGATGGTTTCTTTACTCTATTCTTTATGTATGACATTTTTTGTAAACTCAATTTATTTGAAATATGATATAAATATATAAATTTATAAATATTTTCATATTTTGCCGCTTTAAGTCACGGCTTAAAAATGCCATGACTCGCCATGACTCCTAAGGCGTGAGGCCTGACCATGCCGCCACGTCACGCCTCACGCTATTTATAACCTTGACGAGGACCGAACGGTTCGGTCGGTCTAGCCTTCAAAATGAGTTATTCGGTTTGTGTGTGAACCGAATAAATTGGATTGTTTGTGTGTGTGGTTTTGTTGTTTAATTTATTTTTGTGAGGTTGTTTTTGGTTGTGAGTCCGGTCTATTTACTAGGAGCGTTTGGTCCGTGTTTGGTAAAAAAAAGATAAAGCTGAGTTGGAATTGATGTAACGGACTAATTTGGTCACATTGTCCGGTTGATTACTATCAGCCTTAGCTTCTCATGAAGCATTTAGGTTGTGACATAAGCACGTGTTGAATTTTAGTGTGAAGGTGATATTGCCCTATATTTTGAAAGACAGCAAAAAGAAGTTTGGGTTATCTGTTTTTATCTAATTTATAGTCATGGACTTTTCAAAGTGACTAATATATCCATCTCTAAGGATCATGTTACTACTCAAGGTCATCCCAGTCTTGGTATATTATTGCATTGCTACTCAAGGTCATCCCAGTCAAGGTCATCCGAAGCTGGAGGATTTTACGCCATCCCCAACTCATATCCGCTTTAGGCCGAATATCCCAAATAGTGCGACTTTTAAGTTTATAAGTATGAATCCATCAAACCCAAAGCGATTCTTTGTTAGAAACAATATTTCATATATGAGTAGTCATTAGAGCTAGATTAAATACATCAAGACTACGCAAACCAAGCCCCCCTTCATGTTTAGGAAGACAAATATCATCCCAAGCAACCTTAGCTTTCCCATGCACCAAAGGAACCCTCGAATGAGCTGTTGAATATCACTAATAATACCCTTAGGAATGACTAAAACAGATGCTCAATACACATGCATGGAAGAAATAACTGACTTACAATGTTGAAGTCTACCCGCAAAAGATAAAGACTTATTTTTCCAATCTCCAACCCGATTACGCGCCTTTTCAACAAGGACTTTACAATCCTTGTTTAGAAGCCTAGAAAAAATAAGCGGGATGCCAAGATATTTAATCGGGAGCTCGCCTTTAGAAAAGGGCATAATATTAAGAATGACAATCTTAACATGATTCAAGACATTACAAAAGAACGCTGTACTCCTTGGAATGCTTGAAACCAAGCCCGAAACCAACTTAAATTCATCAAGAGAATCCATAATAACTCTAGCCGAGTCCACATCACCACGAGCAAAAATAAAAAGATCATCTGCAAAACACACATTAATAAATTGCAACTCCTCACAATGATTATGATATCAGAATGTTTCAGACATACGAACCCGCCTTTGTAATATAAGAGTCAAGATCTTCATAACTAACGTGAAAAGATATGGAGAAAGAGGATCACCTTGACGTAACCATCTTTTTCCCTTAAAAAACCCATGAATGTCACCATTAATGCTGATCGAGAAAGAAGCGGAAGTAACACAAGCCATAATCCATTTGATCATAATAGGATGAAAATCGAAATACTTGAGAATAAAACCCAAGAATCGCCAATCAACCGTGTCATAAGCCTTTTGAATATCCGCCTTAAAAGCACACTTAGGAGGACCTCTATCACGATGATAATTATGCATAAGCTCCTGGGTGATGAGAATATTATCCGAGATACGTCTACCTAGGACAAAAGCAGATTGGTTTTCACTTACAACCTCAATAATACGATTGGTGAGAATCTTACTAATACACTTATAAATGACATTGCAACAAAAAATAGGTCGATAGTCATTAACATTGAGGGGTGTGGAAACCTTAGGAATGAGAGCTAGGAAAGTATGATTGACTTCTTTAAGGAGCTGCCCATTACCAAAAAAATTACGAATAACATTGTACACAATTAGTATTTATGAGTAGTGTTAGTGTCATGACTTGTAATTAACAATGATCTTGTTTTTATGCTTAGCATGAGAAAAGTGAAAAATCGGGGATGATGAAGTTATCTTTTAGACACTTAATTGTGCTTCTTGTTCTATGATCCTTAAAGTTACCAATGAGGTAATGAAAACAATACATTATGTCAACACAAATAAGTTGTAGTTAGGTAGGTAGTTAATTATTAAGAAAAATCATAAAAAGAGAAAAATCTTTGAAAATGGGAAATCGGGTGTTTTATAACTTGTGATCTCTTAGCTCTCTCAACAAAATTCTTTGCTACTTTTCAAAGGTTTAGTTTGGGGAAGTTTTGAGGTATTTGGTTATAAGGCATGTGATATTGCGTGAGGACACGCAATCGTTTAGTTTGGGGAATTTTGATAAGTGTAAAATACACATATCCATTTATGCTTTAAATAACCCAATTAAACCCAAAACACAGTGAAAAATGGCAAAAATATACTTGTTTCTGTGTTCTGTGTGTGCAGGTACGGATATATCAAAAATCACAAGAAAACAGTAAAAAACGGGCAAGCACGGACACGAGAATCAGAAGAGTACAAAAAGAAGCCAAAGAATCAAAGCCGAAGCCAGAAATGTCAAGCCCTCAGTCAAAATGGTCAAATCATGGTCAACAAAAGTCAACAAGACCCAAAAATATTCCATTTTCACCCTCCAAGTTTCATAAATGTTCAAAAATGGTCCCTCACCTCTTATTGGGCCCTAGGAACCTTAATGGGCCTTAAAAAAGCCTTAAAAACCCTATCCGGATCCCATTAAGCCCATAAGCCCAAATCATAGCCCAACTCTCTTTTATAAACAACCACAAGGGCCAAACTGCCATTTTCGAAAACTTATTTTACACTACATTATTGAGAAAACAAAGAGGAGGACTAGTTCTGTCAATACGCCATAGTTCAAAACGATATTAACCCATTTATAATTTAAAAAGGGCGTGAGTAGTGGTTACTATTCATCGTCGTCCTCCTGCTTTAACCTTGGATAAAAGAGAGGGCAAATCCAAATTAAGGGCTTAATTGGTCAATTCAGAAGCTCTACATCACAATGGCAAGGACACAACCGTCTTATCAAGGCCCTAATTAGCTCACTCAAGCTAGATGGCCACGTTGGCAGGCAAGGAAGCACAAATGAAGATTGGTTTTACACTACTAGCTCTCACATAAGTAGCACAAAGGTGTCACATCAAGGATTGCTAGCTTGGCAATCCGTGTGACTACCCTGTGATCCAACGGCTCATATTAATGATCAAATGATTAATGGAATGAAGGGTGATGATTGCTTAAGGCATGAGCAACAAGTTTGGACCTAGAAACTTCTCTTCAGCCTATAAAAGGCCTCACCATCACACACACAGGGGTGGTCTTTTTTCTTTTCTAGCATTTTTCACCTAGTGTAGTTTTTTATTGTAATTTTCTTTAAATCAGTTGTAAGTGTCTTTTATATAATGTAATCAGAGTTTTTTAGTTAATCAAAGATAATATTTGCTTTAAATATTTTTAGTCTCTTTTAATTCATAAGCTCTCTAAAATAATAATTATCTCAATAAGCTAATAAGCTCATAATAAGCTATTTCAGTCTATAAGCTGAAATAAAGTTCAACTTAGCTAACTTTTACCTAAACACTATAAATCAGCTTAAGTTCTATTTTCCTTTGGATTTGAATTCATGAGCTTATTTGGAAGAGAGATCAATCCTGGAAGGATCTCTATGGACTTAACTCCTAGCTTATTAATAAGCTAGGAGAGCTTGAAGCTGCCCTTTTGGGACCTCTTGTTTAGCTAGAGGTTGAGTAAGTTTCCTTTTTAGATTACTTGTATTTCATAATTTAGCCTAATTAGTTATAGCATAGTTTCTTCTTAGATCTGCTTGTTTGCTTAAATAACTAGCTTGTTTGTGCTTATATCTCTTTTATTTTGCTTATTAGATTATTTAGTTAATCTGTTTTTGCTTATATTAAGTTTAGATCATAGTCTTTCATATAATTGTCTTAAAAACCCAAAAATAGTAGAAAATTAGTTTAAATCTTAGATTATTGCTTAATCAGTTGTTAATTCATGTTAATAAGGGTTGTTATAAGCTAAAAATCATCTGGTATTAGGCTCTTGATAAATAGATTTCATTTTAAGAGCTTTTTCAAAACTGTCATAAATCTTAAGGGGTGTTTGGCTTAAGCCTATTTGACCTAAAAAAGTCAAAACTATTTGGTCCATTTTCTTTGGACAGCTTAGTTTTCATAAGGTAAAAAGTTTTGAAAAGATTTGAATCATTAGTTTAAAGTTAAAATGATTTTGTGGCTTATTTTCCATGAGTTAGCACCAGGGGAATTTTTCCTTTGGTCTTTGCTAGTGCAAGATTGAACCAAGCCACACAAGGCTTGGTAATTGCTTGTTTTGAGTTTTTACCACTCAATAAGAGTGTTTAAGTGTAGGAATACCAATAGGGTATCCTGCAATTATGTTTAGGGCCTTGCCATTTTGCATCAGTGTACTGACTTACATACTCAGCAGATGCTGAGTATGTAGTCTGTTTTTAAGCCCTAATTTAAGCACTTCATTGTAGGATTTAGGAGCTTATAGTCTAGTAGATTGTAGAATAGATATAGTTTAACAAAGATTAAAACATTTTTTCATTTCCAGCTTAATTGGTTAGCTTAATTTGCTGTCAAAAAGTCATAAAAACCCAAAACAGACAAAAAATAAGCAGTTTAGTTAGGTTCTTCTTAAGTGCTTAGATTTGTTGTTAATTAGAAAATCTAAATAGTAGGTTGTCATTAGGGATTAATAGTTAGGTTATCTTCAAAAATTTAGCTTCTGAATTAGTTTTTTGAGCATTTGAGCTTATTTTACTTTTAAACTTTTTAAGTCAGTTCCTGAGTTTAGCATTTTCATCATCAATTTCAGTTGGTTAAAATTGTTTCTAGGAAAATTAGCTTTTCATTTCTAGGTAATACACATTATAAGCTACCTAGGACTTCTTTTGTTTTCAAATATAAGCTTTATTTGAGCTTTTTACAAGCTGTTAAGTAAAAATCAAAGGAAAAAGCCACTTTCTGTTTTCAGGTTTTAGAAAAGCTCTTTTAGAGCTTATTAGTGCTTTTTAGACCAAGTTGCTTTTATTAATCTTATTCAACTTCACTTGTTCTTAAACTTTTCTTTTATAAGTTTATCACAATAAGAACTTTTAAATTTCAACTTATTTTTTTGGATTTAGTGTGAAATCGGGTTAGGTCCTCAGGGTAGGTTTTGTAATTTTGATATTGGCTTGTTAACTCAGTTAGTTCCCCGTTTGTCCGTTTGTGTTCACTGTTGGTCCTTGAAGGCTTTGCATAGTTAGTCCCTAGTTAGTTAAATAGTTAGTTTAATTAATTTTAATTAGTATTTAGGTTTAGTTTTTTAATTAGTTTAAATTTTAGAAAAATCATATCTTTTAATCTAAAAAGCCAAAAATAGTAATTCCTTTTTCTAAAATTTTCTTTTTACTTATTTTACTTAGGAAAAATATAATTTCAATTATTTTCAATTTTTTTATTTTTAGGATTTAATTAGAATTAAATAGTTTTTAATTGATAAAAATTCAAAAATAATCTAAAAATATGTATATATATATAAAATAAAATACTTCAAAGAGAAATTAAGAAAATTCCCTAATGAAATTTCACTCTCAAAAATATATATAATATAATATATAATACGTATATTTAACCGGGTAAATATGATCACCCGGGTCGTTTCCCCAACGACTAGTGAAATTGAAACCTTGTTTAAGCTTTGATTCTGATTTGAATGAAGCAAAGATATTTTTGATAATCTATATCTACTAAATAAAATGTAACAATTAAAATTGAACAATTAAAGGCAATTAAACAATTAAACAAATACGGGAAGCAAAGAAAACATGACGATTAAGCAAATAGACTAAAATTAAACCCTAAGATTGCAAACTAATTTTCTATACCTAAATTAGTATAAAAGAAAATTTTAAGAAAAATAAAAATATATTTTTTTTCCGATTATTTTTGAATTTTTATCAATTAAAAACTATTTAATTCTAATTAAATCTTAAAAATAAAAAAATAAAAAATAATTGAAATTATATTTTTCCTAAGTAAAATAAGTAAAAAGAAAATTTTAGAAAAAGGAATTACTATTTTTGGCTTTTTAGATTAAAAGATATGATTTTTCTAAAATTTAAACTAATTAAAAACTATAAAAATAATAAAACTATTAAAAATAAAATCCTAAAAATTTTATAAAAATTACACTAAATAAAGAAAAAGTGCAGAAATTTATAAAAATTAAAAGCCCTAATTTTTTACTTTTTATAAAACTTTAATTAAACTTATTAAAAAACTAAACCTAAATACTAATTAAAATTAATTAAACTAACTATTTAACTAACTAGGGACTAACTATGCAAAGCCTTAAAGGACTAACAGTGAACACAAAGGGACAAACGGGGAACTAACTGAGTTAACAAGCAAATATCAAAATTACAAAACCTACCCTGAGGACCTAACCCGATTTCACACTAAATCCTAAAAAATAAGTTGAAATTTAAAAGTTCTTATTGTGAAAAACTTATAAAAGCAAAGTTTAAGAACAAGTGAAGGTGAATAAGATTAATAAAAGCAACTTGGTCTGAAAAGCACTAATAAGCTCTAAAAGAGCTTTTCTAAAACCTGAAAACAGAAAGTGGCTTTTTCCTTTGATTTTTACTTAACAGCTTGTAAAAAGCTCAAATGAAGCTTATATTTGAAAACAAAAGAAGTCCTAGGTAGCTTATAATGTGTATTACCTAGAAATGAAAAGCTAATTTTCCTAGAAACAATTTTAACCAACTGAAATTGATGATGAAAATGCTAAACTCAGGAACTGACTTAAAAAGTTTAAAAGTAAAATAAGCTCAAATGCTCAAAAAACTAATTCAGAAGCTAAATTTTTGAAGATAACCTAACTATTAATCCCTAATGACAACCTACTATTCAGATTTTCTAATTAACAACAAATCTAAGCACTTAAGAAGAACCTAATTAAACTGCTTATTTTTGGTCTGTTTTGGGTTTTTATGACTTTTTGACAGCAAATTAAGCTAACCAATTAAGCTGGAAATGAAAAAATGTTTTAATCTTTGTTAAACTATATATATTCTACAATCTACTAGACTATAAGCTCCTAAATCCTACAATGAAGTGCTTAAATTTGGGCTTAAAACAGACTACATACTCAGCATCTACTGAGTATGTAAGTCAGTACACTGATACAAAATGGCAAGGCCCTAAACACAATTGCAGGATACCTTATTGGTATTCCTACACTTAAACACTCTTATTGAGTGGTAAAAACTCAAAACAAGCAATTACCAAGCCTTGTGTGGCTTGGTTCAATCTTGCACTAGCAAAGACCAAAGGAAAAATTCCCCTGGTGCTAACTCATGGAAAATAAGCTGTCCAAAGAAAATGGACCAAATAGTTTTGAATTTTTTAGGTCAAATAGGCTTAAGCCAAACACCCCTTTAAGCTAGGACAGATTCAAAGTGAGCTTTCAAAATAAAATCTA